>JABCMJ010001948.1:0-17500 GCA_014822125.1 Arbutus unedo
TGCATTGGTCCAAATATAGTAAAAAATGGTCACTTTGATTAGATTTTTTTATTGTATTATTTTTATTCCATTTTTGCACTTTTAGTTAGTTTTGCATTAAATTTATGTAAATTATTTATTCGTTTTTATAATAAGAATTTAAAAATTATATATATTTTTAAAAAAATTAAAGACGAAACAAATTCAAAATATAGTATTTTTATTTTTCTAAATTAAAAAAATAATTATGTACTTTTACTTTTTTAAAAAATTGTCGAAATAAATTAATAATAATATATAAAAAATTGATGCAAAACTATTTTTTTTTAATACTTGCAAAACAATAATGGAAAAGTAAAGTAAAGTAAAGTAAAACCGAAGCTTGCTCGTCTTCTTCCAATTCGGAGCATCCCTCCTCCTTTTATTAGGGCTTTGTCATCATCCGTATAGGAATGGCCAACAGCTCAGTACGCGGTGATATACATGTAATACAGTAAGACCTTGGTCTACTTTTCTAGGGTTTCCACTTCGTACTTTTTCTGTGGGGTTTTCGGGGCTTTTTTTCCTCAATCACCATGGATGATTCGACACAACCCTTTCAATTCGTACAATCAGTTTTCATAGGCCTCATTTTTTCATACCTTCTCGCAAAGCTCATATCTGTGGTAGTCTCTTTCCGAGAAGAAAAGCTTAGTATCGCTCGCACCGATTCGGTTGAAGACGAATCCGAGCCCTCCTCATCCAGCGATCCGAAACCGATTTCTGACGATTTGGATGATCCAATTGAAGAGAATTCTAGTGTTAATGTTCAGGAACCGATCGAAAGGGGGACGGTGAGTGGTGATGATGCTGATAGTGATGATGATTGGGAAGGGGTTGAGAGTACTGAGTTAGACGAGGCATTTAGTGCTGCTACAGCATTTGTGGCTGCTGCTGCTGCTGATCGGTTGTCGCAAAAAGTATCTAGCGATTTGCAGTTGCAGCTTTATGGGCTCTATAAAATTGCCACAGAAGGACCGTGTACCGTACCTCAGCCGTCGGCCTTCAAAATGACTGCTCGTGCAAAGTGGTATTGCTATTTGTTTACATTTTTTCAGTTTCCATGTTTTTGTTCAATCGTTGCAGTAGCTTTTGCGTACTGTACATACACTAATGCTAGTATTTGATAGTAGAAGGTACTTTAGAGCCGTATTTTATGGTTAGTTACTATCGTAAGTTACTGCTGTTGTTCATTCAGTCGACTTTAGAAAACAGTTTTCAATCACAGTGGGAAAAGGCCTCAAATTAGTTCTTCAATTTGGGCTCATTGAGCAAGACTTGCTTTATCTGAGATTGGTAGTTGGTTATCTGAATTGATCAGTTACGTTCAAATTCAAGCAAAGTTCATCCGTGTTATTGAAGCTATTTAGGCAGAGGTAATAGTGGAATCAATCATTCGACAGCAATCTGTGAAAGGTTGCTGGAAAAATCCTATCAGGAAAAAAAGAGAGGAATGCAACCGCAATCTGGTTGTTGAGGTTATTGCATACATTAATCAAAAGCAAAATCTGAGATATTATACGTGGAAAGTCCTTACTTGGGGTATAAACTATGAGTGCAACACCCCGCCAGTAGTAAAAAAGTCTCCCAACAAAGGTCCTACGTAGTCAAAGACACCAGTAATTCCGTAGTTCCTATATTCAAAACACCTTTGCAGGGCTTGTCTTGTACTCTTTATATTTGCACTAGCTACAATAATTGACACAAAACACAGTCATCGCACCAAGCCAGAAATACCTGCACATTCTAAGTTTATGAGGTGGAGCTAAAATCAAGGAACCAATCCTCACTGTTCCCATAGGCTTAAAATGTGTGTCTCAGTTGTCAGGAAACTTTCTGGAATGATATACTTTCCTGGGAGATTTTTGTGTTTTTGGAGCATTTGGATTTGAGACTGAAGTTCTGTGGAAAAATAAAGTATGGGTATGAGAATACAGTTCAAAAGAAACTTGTATCTTTTTTTGCTTCCTAATGAAAGTCACTTGGTCGTCTGTTCCCTTATTCGTTGTGGGTTAAAGACTTGATGATTTTGAATTGACGTTACCCAACTGACTAGGGTAAAGATTTACTTTTGCATGTTTTCTAGGCAAGCATGGCAAAAATTGGGTGCTATGCCCCCCGAAGAAGCAATGCAGGATTATATTTCTATTATTTCAGAGTTATATCCTACTTGGGCTACTGGGTCAACTTCTGTAAGTTCATGGTCTTTGTATGTTGTGGCAACTTGCTTACGCTTTTCTTCTGTATATCTTCTTAACATTCCTTTTTCTCTTTTGAACTTGACATCTTCAACAAATGGGTAAAAGAAGATAAAGGATGGAGATAGTAGTGGCGCACCGAGCGGAGATAATAAAGGACCGATGGGACCTGTTTTCAGCACCTTTATTCATGAGGAAGAATCTGGAAATGAGTTGTAAGGTTTCTATAATCTGTACGGCTATGAGTTGGCTACAGTCTATCTTTTTCGCGACCTGTGTTTTAGCAGTTATGTCAGTAGGCATGTTAGTGTGTTTACGATTTACATAAACAGGAACATTTTGGCTTAGCATAGGCTACAGTTGCTTTGGCAATGATTGAATCTTTTATTATGATTGTTTGAGCATAAGAAACTGTCTTTTTAATATTCAACATTAGTGGTGCGTCAGTGGGCAATACTTCATGTAAGCAGTGCCATTGCATTTTCTAGACTAGAGTTTATGATCTAGTGCTACTTTGTTCAATACATTTTCATAAATTAGTCTGAGAGATTTTAGATCTTATTGATTTGCTTATACTAGCCTGCTTTTCTACTAATTGGTAATTGATTCTTTGTGGGGTTTGTAATCTCTTTTAGGTCTTCAATTTGGTCACTAGATCTGAAATCTAGCTTCTGCCAATTTGCAGTTGAGCTGTGCTTTTGAGGAAAGCAAAGTTCTGTTATAAACCCCACTCAGGGATTATGTCAACCTTGTGAATTGTCAACAGACAAGCTTGCTCTTCAGGGGAAAGTTTTTTTTCCTCTGGTGCGAATCTAGAGTCGCATTAATGTTGAGTTGTTCTACTGCCATGGTGATAAATATCTATTGCTTAACTACAACATATTACAAACTAGTGTAAAAAACCTATTATTCTGCTTTTGTTTTGCTTTCCATTAGCTCTAATTAATAGAGAAGACGGCCATATTAGCAAAATAGCTCATCTCCACTTGACTTTGTCACTAAGGTACAAGTATGAAACCAGGAATTTGTGCGACCTAATTATACGGAGTTGTCATTCCCGTGCAGGTGATATCAGTCTCTGGATTAGTGTGCCAGTTTTATTATCCTACCTGCTATAGCTTATTTGTGAATATTCTTTGTCCATGAATAAATGATGTTATATCCAATGATGTTATGAATGTACGTTTAGAGTAAGGATATTAATGAGGTGCAATGTCTGAAGAGGGTGGCAGGTGGGTGGGGGAAGAGAATCATGGGTTCCTGTGCAGCTGTTAGCTTGTTCCTTGTATTGCATGTGAATAATTGGTTGCCATGACAGATTACATTTGATTAGGATTTGACATGGTATTAATCTTAAGGCTTGCAAATATTATTTTCAGAAAGATGGATGCTATACATGCCTTTGCTAGAGAAGGAGACGGGGAGAATTTGCTTAAATGTATTGAAAGTGGTGTTCCAGTCGATTTGAAAGGTTCGTTTCTTCGATTCTATTCCTTATGCTACATCGTCAGAATACGTCCGAGGAATACTCTCAGATCAGCTCAGTAGCTCGTAAGAAGCTAATCAAATCCATTGGGGGACTGATTGTGGTTAGATCAGATCAAATTTCAAGTGCATTGCTTGACAATCTAAGTGATTAAAGAACCAGGCTACTTGCAACTAGGTTCGTGGAAATTGAGATGCAGTGGAACAAACACTTCAAGATGCTGAAATTCAGAAGTTTACATATGTTATCCTCTGCTTTGATTGGCTCCTTTTCTCCTGGTTTTCTAGGGCATGAGTTCAATAGGGCCTGCGCATTATTTTGCAAAAGGCAGACTGGTTTACTTGTTGGGAATTTTTATATTACCTCCCATTTTCTCTCTTCAATCTACCATTCAGACTAACTAATTAACACACTTTTAGTCCCATTGAGAACTTCACAAGCTTGCCTGTGCTCATGCGCATGATTCAGTAATTCTGCAAATTGTGGAAGTTCTCATGCACATGCACAGGCACAATTTTGCATCGAATTTATGTTTCTGTTGTTTTCTACTATGCCCTCCTTATCTATTCAAAGCAGTAAATGATAATTTATGTTTGTTGAACCAATTGTAGATAGTGAGGGTCGGACTCCGTTGCATTGGGCTGTGGATCGTGGCCATTTTAACATCACAGAACTGCTTTTAAGCAAGAAAGCTGATGTGAATGCTAAGGTAATTGGACCATGAATTAGTTACTAAGTACTTTGCAAGTTGTTATTACTTATTAGACATTGTTAGATGTGACAAAGTGGTTTATCGTCCTAGTTGTATATCTTGAAATCCTCAGTTTCTTTGGTCAAACGTGATGGACAGATGAAATAATTTTGGTTGGTGTCATGGTCATTGGATCTGTATTCTAGTTCTTGATTTCTGATCTTTTCACTTTTTGTTCTGATTATTTTGGTTGGTCTAGTTTAGCCTTGTGGATGAGTTTGAGTCAACTCTTTGTGTAGGGCCCCTAGTAAAGGGTCCTGCAACTCCAGTGCTGACCACACTGAGAGAGATGAAAGCGCAGGTAACACTAGTTGGCAAAGTAGCTACAAAAAGAGAGGTTGTGATGATATCATCTATGTCTGTACCACTCCGTGCGGACTGTTGTCTTACCCATTTAGGCTCATTTTATCATTTGAGGTTGCTCCATTGCAAAAGCAAAAATGTTGTGCATTATTGCATCAAGTGATTTCCTCTTTGTTGTTCTACTCTTATTGCTTTTGTGCTTATTTTGCAGGATAACGAAGGGCAAAGCGCATTGCATTATGCTGCTGTTTGCGAGAGAGAAGAAATCGCGGAATTCCTTGTGAAGCAAAATGCTGACACAGATCTGAAGGATGATGATAGCAACACCGCATATGATCTCTGCGACTTGAAGTGGCCTTGGTTGCAACGTGCAGTACCCTAACTGAGGAATTCTGTTCCTTCCCACTCAACTAATGGAGTCATCGACTGTTTCTGGTTTCTGTACATGCTATATGTATAATTATGGATAACCCTTCAACTTTATTCGTGTTCACGTTATATTGGCATTGGGCAGTTGTGTTATTTTCAGCCTTTTTCTGTCTTGCATAATCCTCTTTAGTCCTTCTGTTCTTATAGATAGTACTTTTTTCAGGTTGTTGAGTCCAGAGGTGAAATTGATTAAGCCAGCTTTCTTTGTATGACAGCATCATTTCCTTTGGAAAACTATGTGGTGCTTCAATCTTTGTTGCACCCTTTTATTTTCAATCAATATGGGCTTAGGCTAGGCCCAAGACGGAAAGGGTTCAAAAAAATTGGCCCAAGAACTGCTCGACCGGATCAGGCCTGGTGTTCAATCCGATTTTACATGCCCACTAATTGCCACCGGACGTTAAAAAAAAAAAAATTCACTGCGCGCGACTCACTATTGGCTTTGAGAAAAGGTTGGATGTATATTTTCTTACTCGTAAAAAGTGACACGTTTTTCACGATTGATATTCATGATAACCAAGTCATGTTGTGATAAAGTTACCCTTTGTGCCCGGCTTTCCTTCAAATTGGGACCTTCCATAGTTTTTTGATTTTATTTATATTAGAAACAGATCAAGATAAAAAAATATATCGAACAGATTTTTAAATTTTTTTAACATCTGTGATGAGCCATATGAGATGAAAATTTCACGTAGGATTCTGGAATGGAAATTTTTTGAATGACAACAATAACGGATATTAGCTCAATTCGAAGGAAATTATACGAAAATTTTACATAATTATTATAAAGCTATGCGACTAGAAATGGATCCAAAGTTATGTATTCTCTATCGTAGGCCTTATCTACACAAATAACGTACGCATGAAAGCTTTGGGATAGTATTCTTGAGCACTCGGAACGAAATTGAATTCTTATCACAAACTATTAATAATAGAGTTTATTTTGTTCACTTTCCGTTGTATGGAACCATCTCAAGATTCCACTTCGATGATTAAAATTGTCTATTTTTTTTTTATCAATTTCTTTACTCATCAGGAAAAAATTCAGTTTAATTAAAATCGGTAAGTGCTTGACCTATTTTGTAAAACACTTACCGATATTCGATTGAGCTAAATTTTTTTTGATAATTTAATAAATTAGTTGAAATAAAATAGACGATTGTGATCATCGAAGTGAAATCTCGAGGTGATCCCACACGATGGAGTCTGAACAAAGTTTTGTTCACCATGTGATGAACAAAATTGAACTCTTAATAACGTCTGTGATCTGTCATTCTGTGCGATTATCTTCCCTTAACTTACAAATTATAATCCCCCGACTTGGTAAAAATTGCAAATCTGAATTTTATGTTGGAGTGGTTTGAAGAATTGGAATTGATTGATGATCCAATTTAATGGAGTCATTGGATGGTTGAAAATCAAATAGTCCTCCTTTGCTCACCCAATTGAGAGTTTCCTTTTTTATGTTTCTAACAGATAACTTGTGCTAATTTTTCCAAGGCCTATCCACCCACCAAAGTTTCAAACCCCTTTGTTTCTTTTGTCCCCTCCCTTCTAACTGTCAATTAACTGTAATTTGCCATTCATTCAAAAACCAAACAAGAAATGAATTAACAAAGAAACCACCAAACTCTCTCCTCCTCCCAAAATCACACCGGAACAAATGTCGAAGGCGGTGGTTTGCACCTTCATCGCCGCTGCCACCGCCTTCATCCTCCTCATAGTTTGCTTCCAGAGCATCAAACCAATTCACGAAGATCACGGCCCTCGCGGCCTAAGTCGTCGTTTAGGATACAAAGTTCCACCTCCAATTTTCGACCCCCTAATTGTAAAAATGGAAAAAATTGTGGAAGAAAAAGGATTAAATCACCAGAACATGCCCAGCAATTGGGAAAAAAACCCAATTCCCAAAGAGCTGGATCGAGAAGAAGGCGTGACCGATTTCTTGAGCGATGAAGGGACACTAAACATAACCCTAAGGTTACACTATTTGTTCCCGTACCTTGACAAAGATCCAGAAGACGGGTTTGTTGAATCCAAGGAACTCGAAGCTTGGATTACGCAACAGGCAGATGATCGCTTGACTTCTCGGACAGAGAAAGAAATGACATCGCGTGATAAGGATGGAGACGGAGCCATTTCTTTTGCAGAGTATTTCCCTCATTTTACGAACAAAGATCTAGGTAAATTATCATCTCACCTCCTATGTCCGATATCGCAATTTGGTTGTTTGTGAGAAATTAGGGTTTATGACAGTAACAATGGTTCAACAGAGAAAAATGGAATGAGGCACGGTGAAGCTGGATGGTGGAAGGAGCAATTTAGAAATGCTGACATTGACCAGAATGGACTTCTCAATTTCCATGAATTTAGAGAGTAAAAAAATTCCCCTTAATTTGCACTTTTATATTTGTTCATATGATCGGTTTACGACCAAACTCGGATAAAACTTAAGAAGTTTCATGCCTAAATTGCCGACTAGTTCTCGGGGCCTTGGAGGTAACGATCAGGCGTAACCCCGAGGTTCCCAAATATTAAGTTACCGAGTTTCGACCGCAGGATATCCAGATTTACGACTCGTTCACTCTACCACTCGGACAACCCCTTCGGGTTTATATTTGTTTATATGCTAATGCAATTTGCTTCAAAATTTAATTGACACTAACAAAAAATGTTCTCTTGCAGTTTCTTGTACCCAGAGGACAGCAACAATGAAGAGATTCATAAATGGTTGTTGAGAGAAAAAATAAAGTTAGTATCTAAATTCCTAAATCCCTTTTTAACATAACATACATTATCATACTGCATATAATTTTGTATGAAAAATATATACGGAAACGAAGTTCAGAAACGAAAATACTCCTAGTAAGGGTTGGAGCTCACGTTCTCAATGCTTGTGGAGCCAATTGACTCTAATTTCCTCGTTCCATGCTTAATAATTTTTCCATACTTTTAATTTTCAGGCCAAACGACTATGATCACGATGAAAAACTTAATCTATCGGAATTCAAAAACGGGGCTTACGATATCTACAAGAACTATGTTGAATTCGAAAATGGTGGAGCAAATGTACCCTCCCCTGAAGAAATATTTGAGAAGCTTGATGTGAAAAGGGACAAGTATATGACTCTTTTTTCAGGCTACATTTTACTCCAAAAAAGAAATTTACTTGATGGATTGAGAAGATTTAACTTGATTATTTTTGCAGATTACTAGGAGTGGAAGAGCTGAAACCCATAATCCAATACCTAAGCCCCGGGGAGCTTTCCTATGCTAAATATTATGCCAGATATCTAATTCACGAGGTAAGTTTTTCAACAACATCGTTTAATTATTACACAAAAGGTTCTATATCATTTTTATTTTTTTTCAGTTTTTCGATAGTACTGTCATTGTTTTCATTCATGATTCAATGACAATAGTGTAATTTTTCTGAAAGTCCCGTTTAGAAAATATAAATTTTCTCTGCTTTTTGCATTTGGAAATACAGGAAAACAAACACAAATAATACAATACATAAAAAAAAACATAAACTATTTTCTTTCTTTGAATTTCATTCTTATTAGACGATATATCTAACTTGTCATTGGTTTTAATTCAGGCTGATGAAGATGGAGATGGAAAATTAACTCTAGATGAGATGATAATTCATGAATATATATTTTACACCACAGTCTATGATGATACTGACTTTGACGACGACGATGATTTTCATGAAGAACTTTGAAATTGAAAAAACAATGGGATGGCCAAAAAAAGAGAAGAAGAAAACACAGAGGCATTTGTTTTGTTGATTGCCTTAAGACATTATAGCTGATCTTTTTCCTTTATGGTTGTAGTCCTATTTGGTTATTATTTCAGCGCATAAAGTAGTAATACATCACCAAAATTCAATGCCAAGTATTATATGTTTTATACATGAGCAATATTACTAACACATCACGTTGTGCATCAAGTTATACATTATGCCTATGTGGCATCTACTAATTTGAATATGTATATATCAAAATTCATGAGACCCGCTTTTACATTTTGCCTTATAATGATCATATGTTACGTAGGCATGATGTACAACTTGATGTGTTAGTAAATTTATTCTTTATACATTTTTCTTTGATATAATGTTTGGTGATTTGGTTATTTCACAACTACTAATTTCAAATTAAAATTTCCATTCTCCACATAAACTAACCAAACCCTAAAGAATTTGCTACAACGTACAAGTTTTTTCCTCATAAATTTTAACGTCCTACGGGAGCTTAAACCCTAAATTTCATCTGCCAAAATATTGACAATGATATTCAGTCGCTACATGATGGAGGTTTGTTACGGTGCACGTCACTTATTGCTTTTTTAATCTCGAAAGTTGTGTCTCTTATTTTTGGGGCATAGCTTCTAGTTTTGGTTTATAGCAAAAAACAACTTTAAAAAATTAATTATTGTGATGTTTCACTTTAATGCTTTTAGGCTTTTTCTTTTTAATAATTAGCTTTTATTATAAGTTCGCACTATAAAACCTATTTAAAACACTAGAGGATGATGATCGATCTTTTTCTCTCTCTTTTTCTCCCATTGGTTTGAAAAATAAAAAAGACAGCTCAAAAGGATAATAAACAAACATATGGATGATTAGAGAGCAACTCAATCGTGCTGATAATATTAACGACATGTTGATTAAATCTTTTAAGACATGTAAATGTTAGCGAGCATCCGAAAACAAATATAATGACGATTAGAGAACACTTCAATCGCACTGCTTATAATATTAACAACGAAATAATCCAATCTTTTAAGACACGTAAATGTTAGTTAGGCATCTGCAATCAAATAAAACGGCAATTAGAGAACTGTAACGATCCAGAATTTTAATAAAATTTATAACTAATTTTAAACAGTTTTACTTGCATGTCTAATTTTTAATTAATCTATTTGCATTTATATTTATTTGAACGATTTTGATCTGATTTTAGATAAACGGTTGAGATTGAGAGTCGCAAGGACGAAAAGCACCGGATCATCTCTCTTCTTCTTCTTCAATGCTCAAGAAGAATCCTAGGAAATAATAATAATAATAATAAATTTTGAATTTATTATATGGCTTTCTTGATTTTTTATGAAGGGAAATAAGATTTATTGGGTTGTTGATGGCAACATTGAGTATGGGGAATTCATGGCCTTTATGAGGATTTTATGACAAAATAATGGAGGTTTTTGTCTTTCAAGCCAGTAAAATCGACTTTTTTTACATTATTTTCGGAATATAAACATCAGAGAGAGATTGTGGGGTTAATTTTGAAGTTCTTGAGAGAGAGAGAGTGGGGAAGTTATGCGTGGGTTCTAGTTCCGACGATTGTTTTCTTTCTTCGTTGTTTTCTTTGAATTGAGGCAGGAATTTATACCTTCCAACCCTTAGGTAGTTTAATTTTGTTCTTACTGTCACTTTTAGATCCAAAAAATATGTGTTTATGTTCTAGTCATGTGAGGAAATCAGAGTTCGAGAACGTTACAAAATTTAAAAAACGACAGCTCACTCGATCGATCTGAACATTTTCAAATTCTAATATGTTTTGTCAGAATTCGTCTTTTGATAGCTCACTCGAGCGAGTTATGGTTGCACGAGCGAGGTCTTGAATTTAAACAAGAATAAAAAAGTATATATATGTGTGTGTGTGTGTGAAATATATATATATATATACATATACATATATATATATATATAAACTATATTTTGATTGATTCCAAATACTCAAGTTTCATATATTAATTAGCTTTCACTTTTAAAATCATTACTCAATTAAACATTTAACGTTCATATCTAAGGATATGAAACAAATATCAAATAACACTTTTCAGGTAGAAAAAGTCGGCTCAAATTTTTTTTAGATATCCTACACAAAAGCCAACTAACGGATAGAAGGATTAACTATCGGCTCACAGCACCAGTTGACCTGCCGGTTGTCCTACCAGTCGCCCAGCCAAGGCAAATGAAGACGGACTTAAAAAAAATGCAACTACCGGACAGTTAGCTCAACAACCGAAAAACTGAACTGGTTAACCTACTTGTCTTCCAACCAAGGCAAATGAAGACAGTTTGATGAAAGTGCAACTACTGGGCAATAGGCTTAACTGTCAGCTATACAAACCGATCGACTTGTCAGTCTACCGGCCCTGTGTAGTTTCGTCGTTGATAGCAGATTTCAATGGGCAAAAATGTATTAAATACACCCCCAACTACCACTAACGTATATATTGAAGAAAATGATATTTAGGAAACCCATTGGTGCATTTATAAAAGTACAACAACGATTCCATTGAGCAAGATTAAATATTCAAAAGCATTCAAGAGCAAATATTCAAAAGCATTCAATCATTCTCAACTTTCACCTCTTGATTTTTCACTTTGTATGATCTTTTCACTTTCATATCTACTCAAAGGGAGTGATCATATTGTATTGAGTGAGTTTAAAATCTTTCATATGCAAAACTTTATAACTATTGTTCGAGTATTTGAGTGATAAACACTTGTGAGTGTAAGGGTTCGGAAATTTTTTTGTTTAATGTATGCGATTCAAAGATCGTTATTTGATTCGTATTGAAATGTATAACGTAAATTGAGTGATTAAATATGTTTGAGGTGAAGTGAGAGGTGGAGGAAGAGTGTAGAATGATTGGGTCAAGTTTTTGGACCATCAGGTCAGGTTTAAGACCATCAAGTCAGATCCCAGAATCATCCAGTCAAATTAAAAAAAATTAATTTTTGGCCAGATCTGACCTGTCAGGTTTGAGACCATCCTGTCATATCTGAAATTTTGGCCTGACATTTTCAAAATTTTAAGTCAGTAGAAAAATCTGATTGGTCAGATCTTAGATCATCCAATCAGATCTGGACGCGCGTTTTTAAAAGGGAAAAAATCAAATTTTTTTGAAAGGATCTAACTTTTTTCCAAAATGGGATTTTCTCTCTTTTTCTAGGAGTCATCTTCTCCACCAAACTCTCACTCTATCTCTTAATTCCTTTTGACATTATTTAAATTCCTTCAAGATCCATCACTAATATCTCTAGATTAGTGGATATTTTGAACTTGAAAGCATCAATTTCACTTGAGGTAAGATCTTGAAAGCTCTTCACCATCATTGTTGCTCAAACTTTGGAAGCTCAAACCTTTGAACTAAATCTTGAGGTAGAGATGTTTTCTCTTCAATCTATGAATATTTTACATGTTTTGACCCGTATCCCCTTATTTTGAATGTTTTATGGAGTTTTATTCTATATTCCTTCATATTGGGATTTTCTTTAGATTTGTGGTTCAAATGTTAGATTTCGGTGCTTAACCACCATCTTTTTCGTCTTCGGCTAAATTATCCCTTTTCTTTAGATTGGGTTTACCTAGGTGTTTGGTTGAATCATACTTTGTATATGATATTGGTGAGTTGGTAATGGCTTGGAGTACGATGTGTTAGATTTTATCTTGAATAGATATGAATTTCATAAATGATGGGTATTTGTTAGAAAGATATGAGATTATGAATTGTGAAATGTCTACATTATAGACTTGTGATTTTTATGCAATTGACACAAAGCGTAGTGGTCTAGCCTCCGTGAGGAGATGTGCTAGAGATCATAACATAGTGGTCTAACATCCTTATAGGAGTGGTGCTAGTGAAATATGAAACGATGCTAACCTTCTTATAGGAGTGATGCTAGTTATAAAATTTGGTTACCTTTCTGAGAAAATCGTGCTAGTAAGATGCTTTATCGTGTTGGGCCACCTACGGGTGAGGTGCCATCATTGACCATTGAATTTAAATGGAACTTATCAAATAATAAAATATTTAAGGAAATCGATAAAACAAAATCTTGACTTGTGAGATGAATATGGAATCATTTGTATCACTTACCATTGGTTTAGTATTATAACTTATATATCTTGTTTGAGATCATTCGCGTCTTATGTCATGTCATTTCATACTCGCGTGATATTGGCATTGACATTCCTACTGGGCTTTGTAAGCTCACCCTATCTTTTTCAGGTACAGTTCCAGATACTTAGCATGTAGTGTGTAACATGTATATGGTGATGCATGTTTTTTCAAGACTTTTGACTAGAGTTACCTAGCATCTTTATATTAAATTTTTGGAAGACGTACTGTAACTCATTTCCAACTTTGTTCCTTATTTTTACAAGGGAATGTAAAACGGAAAACTCCAGTATTATTTTGAAAATTCCCTTTGGACTGGAAGTACTTTTGATGTAATATCTTTAAACTTGACTTTTGTTGCCTCATTGAATGAAACGGTTTGAGATCATGGGTGTATCTTTGAGTGTTGTGAGATTTCACTTACTATATATTGTAGTAATAATATGTTGAAAAACGATGGCGTGACAGTGAGGATCTTAGAATCAAAATAGGAATTACTTTGAAGATCAAGATTGTAAGCGGTTCGCTAGCTCCTTGGGGAAATCTAAAATTTGTAACGGAATTTCAACTAGTGGAACTCAAGAGGTCATCTTGAAGAAGTAGACTAGGAATTTGAAACCAACAAATTGCCGAACCACTATAAGTTTTTTCCTGTCTCTCTTGTGGTATTTACTTTTTGCACTGTGTTTGATAATAATATTCCTAGCACTATTTTTAATTAGTAATTTTTATTTAGCAACTCAATTCACCTCCCTCTTGGTTGCCTATTGGGATGACAATATATATATATAGGTCGCTCAAACGAACTGCAGAAAATTTTGGTTTTAAAATTTAGACAGTAAACTTATTTTGGCCGCTTAAACAACCTGTTCAAATTCTGAAATTTACATAACACTATTTTGTCTTATGTTGGACACTGTGTAGATCTGAAAACCAGTACAGATAACATATTCACGCTGCACAAGCATCTAATCGCACTTTGTTATGTCCACTAATTTCCGTGGAATCTCGTGAGACCAGTTTTATCATGAACTATTATGTTTGATCATGTCTAATTATGTTTGACCATGATTATTGTAATTCAATATTGATGATAGAGTAAAGTATAGATAGATTTGTGTAATTCTAGATATATATTTGAAATAGTATTTTTGTTGGATGTTTTGGGTACAATCGTCATGCTGCCCGAAGTGTTGTAGAATATAATTTCATTCAACCGTTGTGATGCCCAATCTTTTATAGAATTGAAATAACTGAACTTTTGGAGAAAATATAGTATATACATTAAGGACATTGGACATATGCTTGTATGACAACAGAATCTAGGAAATGGAGGATGAATGAGTGGTCGTTATTATGTAGATACTTGTAGATACAAGTAAGGATAATGAAAATAAAATGTTGAAAATGTGATAGGTTTTCTTACCTTGGGATTGTTTGGGATGCCAGCGAGTCTCTTAAGGGTGTCGATCGAGGTACTGAATGATCACAATACGTTGAACTTTACTCGGTGTGATGGACGGTTATGGACGTTGTATTGTACCTGATCGGAGTGTTGGACGGTCTTAACGCATTAAACTGTACTTGGTTTGTTGGACGATCTTAACGTGTCAAACAGTACAAGAATTATGTTTCCGAGTTAAATTTCCAAGATGGGTTATGGTGGATTAAGTTCCCTTTTGTAGGTTTAAGTCCTACCGGCCATCTTGTCGCATTCCATGTGGAAAAGAGTTTCATCGGGCATCGTCCCGTTTAAAAGAAAAAAAATTCATAACTTAAACATGTAATATTTTACTGCGTGTGACATTTCAACATCTGTTATTAAAGTTGTTCAGTTACTTTGTATATTTCGATGTCCATGTTATTACCTTTGGGTTCGATTTTTTCAGGTATATTTTACTACTGAGTTTCAATATCATTCATTCGATCAACTTCTCTACCCCAGTGTTTCGTGTCAAATGTACAAGAACAGATGGAGATGCCTCCCGAGCAGAAAGAGTCAAACGATGAAGATGGAGAGTTCAACAGGACTGGGTTATCGCACTATTAGAGGCTCTAAATTTTATAAATTTGTCTTTTATATAAATCCGAAAGGATATTTATATATTTCAAATATGATTTTGCTGCAGTTAATTTATTAATAAAAGAAAAAAATATTGTTTCTTTTAAAATATTCGTTTTATATAACAAATGATTTAAAAATAATTTAAATAATATATCAAAAAGTCGGGGCGTTATAAAACAAGTCAATCGCCATACTAACATTAACAACGTAATGATCAAATCTTTTAAGACGTAAATATTATCGTTGTTTTCGAAAATGAATATAATAGCGATTAGAGAACGATTCAATCGCGCTGTTAATTAGGGGCGTTATAAAACAAGTCAATCGCCATACTAACATTAACGACGTAATGATCAAATCTTTTAAGATGTAAATATTATCGTTGCTTTCGAAAATGAATATAATAGCGATTAGAGAACGATTCAATCGCGCTGTTAATTAGGGGTGAAACCGGTCCGATTTGGCCGAAAAACTAGGACTAAACCGATAATTTCAGTTTGAGTTTTTGTAAACCGAAACCGAATTAAACTATTTCGGTTTGATTTCTCCGATTTTGGTTTAGTTTCGATTTGGTTGGACTTTGATCCAAAATTAAAAAAAACTTCTAAAAAACTAGGATCGTGTCAAATAGATAAAGTCTGGATTAATTTTTATTTTAAAACGAATTTTTAATTTGATTAGGCCTAAGTCCAAATTAAAAAAACTTCTAAAAAATTAAAACCCAGTAAAATTAATATACAAAATTATAAATAATTCTAAATCATAGTAAAATTATAGCTCCATAAAAATCAAAGTAAAAAAAAAATAGTTTGGGACTTCAAAAAAAATATGTATGAACTATTTCCTAAAACAAATACATGATAACCTCGAGTCCATTGTGAATTCTTTTGCAGGAGGCAGGGCGTGTGTTGAATTCTCATATACGGGATCCAATATCTCATAGGGTTCGAGATGTCGCCCCAAGCAAGGTACAGATTAGTATTAAGACTAACTTGTTCTCTTATGGTGAAACACTATCACATGTATTCAATCATGCATTGGCCTGTATCTCTCGCGTTTTTTTGAGATTTTGCTCTATCACGCAGGCAATACTTTGTTTAAGCTTTAGGTTGCTAGAAGAAGCATGCTTCAGTGAAGAGGGGGGGAGTCAAAAGAAGCTCCGTAGAATTTTGAGTCCTTATAGAGTCCCTATATCCTTGTGGTTAGTGGAGAATAGCCATCGGACCGGATTTGTCGTAAAATTGAGATTATTTTCGTTTCCTTCCTTATCAGAGAGAGACCCCTTAGGGAGAGGGACTTTTTTATTCTTATTCAAAAAATGGGAAAGAAAGGGCCTCAATTGATGGGATATTTTGAGATCTTTTTCCTCTCACCCTCCCCCGATTCTAGTTCAGGAAATGGTCATTGCTGGAATGATAAGCACGTGCTTCTCAGTACTAATTGGTATGGAATTAGCACGGCCCGATGATCAAATTCTTGGTAAGAATCATCAACTTTATAATGTTTTAGTAATGGCTCACGTTTTTTTGATGATCTTTTTTATGGTTATGATGGCGATGATAGGTGGATCTGATAATTGGTCTGTTTCGATTCTGATAGGGAAGAGAATATTAAAGATGGTCACTCCATAGATAGTGCACATAGATTTTTCTTTTATTTTCAATTCCTTTCGAGTCAAAAACCCGGGATGTTGGTTGGGGCTGTGCCCATTCTCCCTATTCTTCCGCTTTACAACCGGAATAAGGAACCTTAGAATTCACCCTACCTGTCAATGAAAAAACTTGATTTGAAAGGACCACCAGCTAGCGGATCAAAAAGATTTGTATGGAATATCCTACTCCTGCCTGAGCTTTCCGATCAACCAATCCCTTATTTCAGGGACATCTGTGTTAGGTACACCCAGGGATCATTGAGAAGCTACATCCGCAGTCTTCATTTCTTATAATTATAATTTTATTATATAAAATATCTAACTTGTTCAGGCTGTTGAAGAAAGAGACGAAAAACTAACTATAAATGAGATGATAATGTATGAATATATTTTACACCACAATCGATAATGATACTAATTTTGACGATGATGATGACGACAACGATCTTCATGAAGAGCTTTGAAATTGATGAAAATTATGGGATAGCTACAAAAACACATTTGTTTTGCTGATTGCTTTAGACCTTATAGGCTATAGTTGATCTTTTTTCTTTATATTGGTAGTCCTATTTGGTTACTAGTACAACGTGTTTGACACACTTTCCTTTAATATGACGTTCGGTGATTTGGTTAAAATTTCATTCTCCACGTAAATAAAGGAATTTGCTACAACATACAA
>JABCMJ010001948.1:22500-64988 GCA_014822125.1 Arbutus unedo
GCACCATGGGGTCCAGGTCGGGGGTTGGAGTACGGGTCCAGTTTCCTTTTGTCACTGAGGAATTGGGCAAGTGGTGGCTCCTCAGAAATGAGTAGAAGTCCATCGTTGAGAAGTAGGCATCTATTTGGAGGATTTGGGGTTGAGAGGTGGGTATAGTTCTAGGTTTGCTGAACATGCATAACTTATGGTGCTGATTCATTGGTTCATTTGTCCTTGTTATGGTTGAGACATCGTCGGTGGGAGAAATGACCTGTGTCCCTCCAAGTGATTTAGTGGAATGGCCAAAAGAGCAAAGGGCCGGTTTCTGGTGCATTACACTTTCACAATCACCGTACCGCTATTTTTCATCCTTTCTCTCTTTCCATGTTTCTCGAGCCTCATTTTGTTTTGGGTTTTTTTTTTTTTTTTACTCGTGTCTTGCATTGTTTCAGGTCGTTGGCATCTTGTTGGTCGGTCACGGTCAGGTTGCATATTTTTTTTTGTTTATGTATACTCATGAGGTTGCTCTTTTTGGGGCCATTACATCTTGCATTCTTCATATTGGTTTATTACCAGTTAGCATTAGGCATTTCATTAAAGTCAGATGTTTGATACACTGCATTCATGAAAGTAAAAGCATGTGTGCTGCGCGCTGCCGCCTTCTTCCTCAGTCAAGTACAGTTTTTTTTTTTTTGGGGTTTTTTCCCGTTGTTTTCCCCCTTGTGCTTTGGATTGTATAATCATATTTTGACTCTCCTCGAGGGCAATATGTTGAAATGTCAAATATTGTAATGACATTTAAAGGGCTGAGAAGAAGAGGATTGCAAGTGTTTCTTGTAAGAGCCAATGTATATGTAGTCTTGTCTTATCTTTCTTGAGTATCCAATTGATAAATTTTAATTCTGAGTTATTTAAACTTTGAAGTTCTTGTATCATGCTGTTTCTTGAAGGGGCCCTCATTTCGTAAACTGTGTCGTTCTATGTTTTTTGCTTTTTGGTAATCATATGAATATGCTTTGATGATCAGAAAGCCCAATACTAACCCTAACTACTGAAAGTGACTGAGGTATGGGATGCAGAGAATAGAATGAGTCTTTTGCAGGTAGCGCTTAATGCGTTGGAAAGCACTTTTGTATCCAGCAAATGGGCAAGCTGTCCAGCAGGTCATCTATGCGAGGAGGTAAGGTGACCGTAATGAGATAAAGCAAATGGGCACATTACTGTTTCCAGCTAAGGAAAAATGACATCATGTGGTTTGTTGCATTACAATTATGCACAGCAGCTGTTTGGAATCATTATTTAATACAGAAATACACATCATCTTTATTTTGTTGTTTATGAGTGGGTTGTTTTTTGGATTCTCTAAAGTACAGTTTTCAAAAGTTTCGCCATAATTTATTTTTCTTTCGTTGGGGAATTGCCAAAGAAAGAGTACAAGGATGCCAAACAAGCCTTGTTTTGGAGACCTTTAATTTTTTGGAAAATGCTAACCATTGCCGCCTAATAGGCAGTAGTAGGCGGTAGATAATGTATAAAAAGTATATTAATGTTTGCAAATATGTATTTAATATTCATAAAAATATTTATTGATATTTGTATTTGTTTGGCATTATGTGACTGTCCACTAAGTGGTGGGTAGTAAGATTTTTTTTTTTTTGGTTATAAACATTTTCAAAAATTGTAAAGATTGCAAATGCTTTCTATACGTTTTGAAGGCACTTTTCCCTTGGCTATTGAGGCAAATTACAACCCATTTGCTGCCATTTGTGTTTTTTCTAGGTCGTATTTGATTGAGTCTATTGTTTTGGGTTAGTTACATGGAACATGGAGACAGCTCCTTCAATGCCCTTTATTCCCTTTCTTTTTTTTAAAATCATTTTAAAGTTGAATTCGTGGGTCAATTTCCCTTGTATAAACTGGGTCACTTCTAATTTCTTTCTAATGAACTTATTTATTATTTTGATCAGTTTCCTTTTGTGCATTTAGATTTAGTGTACAAGCAACGTGTAGATAGAGACTCCTTGCCGTTGGGTTATTTTTAGATATGATGATCCAGAAACCCAGATCAGTGATAATTGGGTTGTGAGTAGGACTCATTTAAAGCCCACTATCAAGGCCTTCGACAACATTCAAATAATAAGCAAAAGCCCAAGAAAGGAATAAGCATTAACAATTTACCCCGTCACAAGTATTTCTTTTTGAGAGGTGGGTGGTCTTCAAGGTAGTTGAAGGATTTTTAGGCTGGAGAGGAGAGTGCTGTAGACTAGTGTGATTTGACTCCCACCCTCCCATCTTCCTTTCCTTTTTGGTAATAGGCAATCTATATACACACTTTTTGGCTTATATCTTCTCACATCATACTTTATATGTATGAGATTTTGACAATTTTATTTTTTATTTTTTATTTTCTTTTAATGGTTAAGTGGGTCTGCCCATGTGCAATATAGGGTAGAGTGTGAGAATATGTAAGCAAAAGAGTGTGTGTGTAGACTTACTCTTTTGGTAAATGAATTTTTTGAGATCTCCTTACCGTATAAATGTTTTGTGTGTGGGGGATGAGAGAGAGAGAGAGAGTGAGAGAGGGGGAGAACACAAAATGAATAGCATATACCACAATGAGCAGTTCCTTAGTGACTTCAACTGCTACACAGTGCTCTTTATCTTCTTATTTCTTATGTAATGCAAATGGTGATCATCTCTTATGCACCGTCTACTGATGTATCAGCTCTAATTCCACTACCCTCGAGTAATTATAATTCAGTGGTGTTCATGGGTATATCGAACAACCAAATAGTTTTACAGGTATTATACGCTTAGTGGTACGTTCCATAACATCGTAAGTCTATAAAAAGTTGAGAACCCTTAATCCCAAATAACATCTCAGAGTTCATTGCAGATCTACTTAAGATTAGACTAATGTATGAGAGAATAATAGGTAGGCAGTCTAATCCCAAAACATAGCACCAAATTTATCAATTTGCAGAGACAAACTTTAAGATTGTTTCCTAACAACCTAGAACCGTTGTTGTGGATGACACAATTTTAATTTATTAGGTTAATTATGTTGTTCAGACCAACATCTGGTCGCCCAAAAGACTGATTAATTATTTTAATCTCCTGTCTCATTGAGTGATTAGGACAAAATTAGTGCTGGAGTTCAATAGTGTTGTGGTTTTGTCCCCCTTTTTTGCCAGTGCTCCCACTAATTGTACCAACAGAATTCAACCCTCAGATATTCTTCACATTGATTCATTTGAGGGCCACTAATAATTTGTGTCTCCCCTCTATTTGTTTATGAACAAAGCCGAAATATGAGGATCAAAGGCACAATAAATTAAGTACTTGTTTGGTACAATAGCAAATTTAGTCTTATGTAATCATTCCACGCCATTCATAAAAAAGTTATAATGCAATGAACAGCACCTTCCACAAGCCACTGATGTTGTGTTCATTGCCGACATCAGATATAGAAACAACTTATGCGCACTTCGACTAATTTTTGAGAAATCAGTCTTACCGTCTATCAGCGAGAGTGACGGGAGACCCAGTTAAGGTCACAGCCAAAATTCTATATGGAATGGTCCCGTAAAAATTGATAACACTTACAAGTTTTCGAAGTTTAAATCTTAGAAGGATGTAATTTCCTAATTTTTAAACTTTGACCCCAGGCCAACCAAGATGGGTTAGATATAGCTCAATATTTCTGTAGACGCTCCTGATATAAACCTACATTTAACACCATCGCTTTATGAATATTCTGTTGTGTACTTACTCTAAAATGACTTAATTGCCTTCTAACATTCTAAGACACCAGCAGTTAGGCATGCACTCAATGTGTTGCATTTGATTACAAAGGGTGTGAGTAAAAAAATTAGACTCAAGAAGTTAGGCATGCACTCCATGTGTGCATTTGATTACATAGGGTACGGGAGTACAAAAATTAGACTCAAGGTGATTTTGCCCTAGTACTTAATTCATGCTATAATAGAGGAAGTTGTAAAAGTTATAATTTATCAGGACAATGTTGAAAACCCTTTCTATATTAGAATCGATGATGAAAAACACCATATTATCACGAGAAATTAATTATAACATAAACATGTTTATTTTTTTTAAATCGGCGTATATTTAAGTCACTTAAAATTGAGTTCATATTACAAATATCACACTACTTAATGACAGTTGAAATAAAAGGTGATTGATTTTAGATATTGATAACTAACATAGGATATCTACCCACCGGTTAATATTAGTTGGAAGGGGAAGAAAAGAAGGTTGACTTACAAAAAAAAAGGTGAAGAGTGTGCAAGATAACAAACCCATCTATAAAAGCAGAAGGAAAAAAAAAAAAAAAAACCAAGCTGAAAATGGTAGAGTTTGAGCCATGCAAGGGATTGATGGGGGGGTGGGGGGGGTGTTGTCCACATGCAAGCTATTGCTTGTGTTCTGATGTAACACACAAATATAGTGCAGTTGACTAACATTTTGTGGCTAATAGGTAATCCACCCACATCATCATTGTATAGGAATTGGGTGGGCTGCACTATGACAACAGCTCTAATGGCACTTTCCCTACCACTGAGAGTAAGCATAAAAGCAGTCCCCTCTCCCCTCCCCTCCCTCCCTCTTCCATCTATGAACCACAGCTGATGATAACAGTTCCAGCATTTCTTCATCAACGTCAGCCATGGCTCTAAGGATCAAGACCTCTCTCCTGCTTTTCCTCTTTCTCCTTGTTTCCTCACTAGCTTCAGGTGAGTTAGTCTCGACATCGTTTAGTCTCGATATCATTCGTTGATTCATTTCGTAAGGGTTTACTAGCTTATTAAGGGTTGATTTTGGAACACATTTTGGATTCTAAGTGATTTAAAACCTGATTTTCAGCTTTTGCTGCAAACGTTACTAGCTTTTGTTAGAATTTGATATCTACAATCTAAAAGTAAAATTCCAGGCTATAATCGGAACTATATTTCCACATTTATAGAGAACACCTCCTAAGTAATTAAATTGTTCTCTTGACATTGTCCTCTAGGCAAAGCTGAGGGCTTCAACGACAACGCAGACTCCATATACCCACTTCACAAGGTAAGCTACATAGAGTTCTTTTAGAGCTTTATATGACATTGATCTGTGCTTTACCTCAAAACTTATGTACTTGCATATGGCTAATCGATTCTACGTGTTTTGTGAAGGATGGTGTCCGAATGAATTCGAGGAAGCTTTTGGGGTTGGATACACTGTTGGATTATGATTATACAGGACCTAACCCGAAACACGATCCAAGGAAGGGAAAACCTGGCGGTGGAGGAAAGAACCCCTAAGTTTTACGCAATACAATGCCTGTGTCCTTAACTAAATAAGAAACACTATCCCAGAGAGACTTTGATCATAAGGATACATACTATATGTAGCACTTCAGTACCTAGGGTTTATATAAATATTGTAAGCACCCTCTTGTGGGCACAGGGAGCACATATGGGTAATTCACAGGATAGTGTTTCAGATACTCTAGTGTGTACTACTTGAGTTGGTTATTGCTTTTCCTACCTATAATAAAAGCAGATATATGCTACAATGTTTCTATAAATAACAGTCAAATGAAGAGAATAGCAGCAAAACCAAACAGATCAATTGCATATGCAAAATTACAAAACTACACATGGAGTTAAGTAGCTAATCATGGAAATCCGATCATTTTATCAAACAGATAGTTAAGACCCAAAATATAAGGGATTGAAAAGACGAGAAAAAGGATGGCTGATGTTTACAATAGTCAAGTTCCTACACAAGTAAAGTATTCAAGATTAGACGCATGAACCAGGGAAAACATTTTCTCATCCTCGCATATTCATGAGCACCTTATTAGAAATTTACAAAAATGCTAGCTTCCAAATATTTGTTAAGATGCTTAAAGAGTACAGCACCAGATGAAATGAATCACTGTGACATGTTTGACACCAGATGAAATGACCCCAAGCTATAGGTTTTGATATTTATAGATAGTAAATATTGTCTACTCGGCAATTAGGTAGGATGATTCTCAATGACTATTTTGTTGGTAAGTATTGCTCTCACTTACTATTGTATCATCTCTAAACAGAAAGACCCTAGTCTACTAACAGTAGAGGCTCCATGAGTTGCATTAGCATGACACACCTTCATCATCAAGCTACCCTTCACGGATAATTGAGAAAGTTTCTCCCAGTATCTTCATGGAGCCCCCAGTATCTACCACTCACCCTGCTCTCATAGAACAATTGTCTCCCTGGTTTGCTGCATATTACCAACCTTCCGATGAACTAGCACTATAACTCCTATACAGTAGTCCCAACGGCAACATCAAATAAGTGAAATTCAGCAGGCAGCGTCAAATATAACACGGACTTGATTCTCCCAGAATTTGTTGCAGAAATTTGGGTATTACTGTTTACATTATTTAATTCCACAGATCTCCAAAACTTAATGGTTTTCAATCAGCAAGAAATCTTCCTAATTTTCTTACCGGGTTTCAAGTCCACCTCTCTACTTGTACATTTTATGTTATCACTCAATACCACAATAACTAGACCAATTAAGTGAATGCTTTATGTATCCAATGATAGGGAACTGAAATGAGGAGAACTATTTATTAATAGCAATAAGATGTGGTACATGCATATTTACAAGAGAAACATGTATATACGCGCCAAATAGTGGAATCTGTGAGGACCAATATACAACGTCAGCAAGGTTGAGCTCATAAAGAGAGCTGAGATGCCGTCCATATTCCTAATGACACCATACCAAGAATAGCAAAAGCTTGACCGAGTTCATAGACAAAACTTTCTTGCTGCAGCGGCAAGCTTTGCCAGTCTGTCCGCCTGGGAAAGTCAAGCCAAGCCAAATTAGAAGGGTAAACAACAGTACAATTTGAGTAGGTCACTTGTTAAACTAAGAGAGTATATGGAAAAGAAATCCAAATTGATTGAAAACTAGAAGGTTAGCTGAGGAATATGCCATAGAGGCAACTGATGTTGTGCTTCCATTTTTCAAGTATTGTACATTCACACTAAAGTAAAAGCATGTCAGATCAAATTTCAATAGACCTTCTCTTTGATTGTAGAGAACGTAAGTTGCAGACCACACAGGTGACAGCTATGCCAATTCATAGAACATGACAAGAAATATAGAGTACAGTTGAGGAACATATATTGGCAATTCTGGAAGTCATGAAATGCCAGTATATTCGGTCAACTCGACTAAGTTTCAGCTGCAGAATGGAAATTAAGTCATAACCAAGCAAAAAAAAGTGCATACCCCAAATCAGCAACGACAATGCTGACATTATCTTGTGAGCGTCGGTCCTGTAATAAACACAATTTTAAGGTTATCAGAACAGTCGAAGCATAACACTATGATGTTTTAGTATGGTAAACCAACGTGCAGCTAAAAAATTAACTTCCATGCTTCCATACCAGAGCTGCTCGTCCAAGTGCCTCACATGCTAACTGAAATCAGAACAAGAGAAGGTAAAACTCTCTGCCTGAAAGATTGAAACCAGTCAGAACAGTATGAGGCAAATTCTTACCTGGACATCCCCATGTTTCCGAAGCTGATTCCTAACGAAATTAACTGCTTCTGAGCTGAAACAGTAGAAAAGCCAATGACATGATGCTCAGCATGTAGCATAAAAATCAAGAAAGAAGATGAAATAAATTACTACTGTGCGAATTTATGCTAGATTACTAAATATCTACAAGGGTCAAATGGGAACCCACACACCTGTTCATGTAATCCCATAAGCCATCAGATGCTAGTAATATAAACTCTGCATCTGAGCCAAGAGTTACTTGATAAATATCAGGAGTTGCAGTAACCAGGTCTCCACTAAATTGTATTCTGAAACAAAATAAACTACGTTCATTGTCAAACAATCTCCCAAAAGAAGTAGAACTGGAAAACTTTAGTATCAACTGTGATAAGGTAAAACACTGATTATTGGATATAGCACGTCAAGTAATACGAAGTGTATATTACTCATTCTTTTCCCCTTTAAGAGCTAACGAGTCAATTTTCTGACAAGCGTCGATACAGGGCACAAGTATAATAAAATTAATGGCATATTGGAATTATTACTTACAAGGGAACTCCACTGTTCATTTATATCCATACAGGCTTGGAAGTAGTTTAATGCAAATAAAAATGAAAGTCTTAAACTAACCAAGGCGGATGGAAGAAATTTAAGTCCTGAACTACCTAGGCAGATCGTAAGACTACACATGGCTTTGAGGTATTATGTTACAAGATAGACAATAATAGATGTAGAGGACTATAGCTGACTTAAATCACCAGATGCCAAATCCTCCATCTAAATTCTTTTGTGTTTGGCTTGACACAAATGTAGGCAGTAGCAACATGTTAAACAGGGGCTAACTACAAATTTCTAACCCAGTGATCCGTTAGGGTTATCTTTTGCTACCGAAGTGCAAAAAGAAGAACTAAATAGATATAGAAAATCTATGAGATAACCCACCGAGAAATAAACTTTTGTGACCATCTCCCTTCTTCAAGACCCTTCGCTAGCATCCTTTCCATTTGAAAAACAACCACAGATCATCAGGAATGTAGTTAGTTTAAACCCTCTTATTTGTTTTAGCAAGAAATGAAAAGGGAACCTACTCATTCTTCTTTGTTTTAAATCGCATGTCACCAAAAGCGCGGGATACTGAGATGTCTCCACATATTCTCCCATCAACAATCTATAGATACCGTATGAAAAATTAATCCTCACCCAAGTGGACAATAAAAGTGAACTCAATAGCAGCACAGAGCATCTGACAAAAAAGAGAACGCACTAAAACCTTATGATAAATTCTACATCTTCATGCAAACTTGGGTTTTAACCAGGGTGTGTTAAAAGTAAAACAGCAAAGCAAACACAGCAATCAGATTGACAGAAGGCCAATGATATCCTGAAAAACTAGAAGCAGCAAGAAAGTTGGTAAACAAGCTTGGTAAACATGAAAGTTGGATCGATACAAAGCCAAAGAATGACTACGAGAACTAAATTACCTATCTTTGCAATGCATTGAGGAAAAAAAAAAAAACACAAAGATTTGAAACTGCAATGATACTGGGGGAACCAAAACAAAAGCTTAAAGGGAAGCAGTTAATCATACAGATAGGTTTCAACCATGCCACCGCAAATATTTTTTGAGAAACATGACGAGTTTCAAAACCAAGAGCCAATCAGATGGAATTCTAGTATCATACTATCATCTAATTAATTGCAACATAATCTTAGGGAATAGATAATTTCGTGGTTTTCCAATTCAATAGCTTTTGAACATTAATCATTCTGGCAGAAGGACCCTATTTTATGTTGTTAAATACTTAGAACATGGGGAAGGTAACAATAATCAGATGCCAATTAACATCTAGCAACTCAAATGGATCATTAGACCTACCAAACAGCTAGCATATCTGACCAGGAAAATAAAATTGAATTGAGAACAGAAAAAACACACCCATCCACCTGCTTCTCTAATCCTCTTGATTTCTTGAAGAGAAACCCTATTTCTTCCATAGGGTCGATGAGGATTGGTTAAGACCTCCGTTTTTCCAGAGCGCGATAGAACCTGCATCAACAAGGAGTTGATGGAAATAAGGTTCTCTGATAAAAATGAGAACCAGTTGTGACATTTACTGCAGAAAAAGAATCAACAAATACCACACACGAGTCGCCAACATGTGCAACAAATATTCTCTCATTTCCAACGAACAAAACAGTAGCTGTTGAACCAGATTCGACTTCCTCTCCACCCTGGTCAAGCCTTTACAAAATGAAACAGCAGCTAAACCTTCAACGGAATGATATGGAATATACAAACATATCGAGGCAACATGCTTGCCGACATTTGCGAAGACAAATGGAACTTCACTAATAAATTGCAAAACATATACCGGCTTACCAATTTAACAATTTTGCATCGGCTCTTTCAAAAGCCTCCTGTAATGCCCTATTAGTGTTGTTTAAGTCCTTTCCACTTAATAGCAACCCACCTTGCAAAGCCGCAACACACTCTTTGTAAAGCTCCTCCCTGTGATCAGCACATATATCATTTTCCACGAGAATAAAACAAATAATATTTCAGTTAATTTTCATGAAATGTAAGGTGATAAGGTGATTTCGCGGACAAGAGGAGGTTGATCACACAAAGTAAAATAGAGAAATCAAAACATGAATCAGGGTGATGGATTCACGTCCATTACAAAACTAAGATTGATGGAGTCGCAGCCAATCATGTGAAACAAAAAGTGGAATGAAATTATCCATCATTCCGTAGATAGTTGCAACTCGAAATTCCAAAAATTAAGAAATAAAAACGTCACGCGAATCAATTTAAGCAACATCCAATTATCACGTAATACGAAAGTTTGAGCACAAGTTCACACCACCTAGCAGTAGAATGCAATAGTAATAAATTCAATCAGAAACACCTACAAACCCTGATTAAAAGGAAAGTTCAAAACCTTAGAAACTTGACAGAAGAGAATCCCGCATGTCCATCAAACACGGCGGCGTAAGAGAAGCCTTCAAGGTCATCGGACGGGACAATCACGGCGTCGTCTTCCATCTCTTCTCGGGCACCCTGTAACTTGGTCGAACCCCATCGGATACCCGCCACACCGGTCGAAATACTCGACGGCGCGTCGATTGCAATCGCAGAGCAACATCTGCTACCTCTTCCCTTTACCACAGTGTTCTTCTTGGTGGTGGCGACGGTGGGCTTGAGGCAGGAGTTCAAGTCGATCCTATTCAGTAGGAATCTCTGCAACTGGGGACTCGATAACGCCATTAATGTGAGAAAGCTTGAAAAGTACCGCCAAGTCCCCCAGAGAGAGAGAGAGAAGGGGTTGGAGTTGGGGTTGGGGTTTTTCTTGTGGTGGATAGGAGAGAGAGAAGCCACACCCCTTAACTGCTTTTAACGGATTAGATTTCCACATCTCTCCGTCCACTTGGTTTGCCGAGTCCACGGTCCACACTGACTTTGAGGTTTCTTTTTGTTTTCACTATTTTTTTTTTTTTGACAGTTTTCCCTTTTTTTAGGGTGATTTACACTGACCTCCCCTGAGGTTTGTGAAAAATACAATGCCCCCCTCAGATTTCTAAAATTACAATAATCTTCCTTACTTTTTATATTATTATAGATTTATCTTCGTTATCGTTAAAATCAATCTAATCTAATTAATTAGGCCATTAAAACTTTAAATTTAAGATATTTTTTGATAAAATAAACTGTAACATGATTTTTATTACGTCGAAAATAACCTATGCTAAATTTTTGAGATTATTTTGATGTCAAAATTCTGACAGAATTTTAAAATTTGTTTGAATTGCTACTTAAAAAAATCTAACAAATTCGAAATAGGCTATTTCAAACGTGATGTGAATTATGTTAAAGTTTATTTTGTCAAAAAAATCTTAAATTTAAAGTTTTAATAGTTTAACTTACGATGTTTGACTGATTTTAACAATAAAGAGATAACTGCATAATAGTTTATAAAATAAGGATGGCTATAGTAATTTTAGAAACCTCAAGGGCACTGTATTTGAAAAAAATCTCATGAGAGATCAATCTAATTTACCCTTTTTTTTATAGTAGAGATATTCGGTCTTGGCCAAAATTATCAATATCATACCGTACGTACTATTTTGATATAAAAATGGTACTAAATACTAGACCAAGGACCCTGTTGTGCTGCGCGCCAAAACAAGAAACATTGCCTGAACCGTTTTACGCTGACCAAATAATTTTCGGTCAGTATTTTCTGTGTCAAAAAGGCGTTGTTTTGGCTCGCAGTATGCACACAATGCACAACAGCCTCTCCAATTTTTCAAATACCTCTAATACTATATCGTTTTAAATATTGGCCCATACCAGCCGGTATATACACACACACACACCCCTATAGTTGTGTGAAAAAATTAAATTTTTTTTACTCTTTCTCTGTGGTTTATACAAATATTAATAGTTGCAATAAAATTTGGTACGATATCCGGTATATGACCAATACCAATACGTATTGTACCAATAAAAAAATCGGTACTCAAGTTGATATGATATTTAGAACATTGGTCTTGGAGTATGACTCACATATTTCCAACTAGTTCTTAAGTTAACGACGGAGTAAACCTCCAACGTCAAAATTTAATCTCAAAATATCTAAATTTACAATTCATACATATCTCCACTCGGACAACCCGTTTATGATTTGTTTTGATAGTCTTCTTAAGCCACCAATGGAATCTCATTTTGATTGCTTATCACTAAATTTTTAACTTTAACTATGATTTAAAACTTACCCTTTCAGGGTTATTTAGAAACTAATTATTTTTAAATTTTTAATTGTAAATTATAGATTATAAATCTTTTAAATCATAATGAAAACCTATAAAAGTGTTTAATTTACATTTAGAATAAATTTTTCAAAAGAATTTCGAGTAAAACTACAATCAAAATTCTACATTATTTAA
Source organism: Arbutus unedo (assembly GCA_014822125.1). NCBI lineage: Eukaryota > Viridiplantae > Streptophyta > Magnoliopsida > Ericales > Ericaceae > Arbutus > Arbutus unedo. Next base: position 34,997 of record JABCMJ010001948.1, read on the forward strand.
TTTATTTTTAAAAAACAATTTTAACAAAATATATTTATAATTTGTGACCAAACACCTAAAATAAAATTCTACGCAATACAGAATGAATAATCTCCACTCTCAAACACCTCGTCGTTCTTGATTATTTAGCCAGAGAAAAGCCCAATTAACCAATTTATTATAAGCAATTGTCAAGATTTTTCATACCTGGCTAGCTCATCGGTCCCGGCTTCCTTGAATTTTTGTTGTTCTTCCATTTTTTCTTCATTTGTATTCTTAACTTTCTTCTACTATATAACGCGTTTCCATTAATAAAATTTCACGTGCATCCATAGATCCAAACCATATGTATCCAAATGTGCACGAAATATATATGTATCTAAATATGCAAGAAATATATATATTCCTAAACTTGTTCGTGTACAAAAAGAGGAGAGCCCTTCCCTGTCATACAACAATTCTCTCCAATCCTACTACTGAAACTTTTCCACCCTTTTGCAGACAACACAACTAGAAGAAAATTCGACTTTCCACCTAAAATTTTGTTTGTTGTCATCATACATTTTTATTTCTGCACCAAAGTTCAAATTTCCACCTTAATTTTCGACGCGGGTGGTAAGAGTGCCATGTGATTAATGTTCGTTCAGATCAGTCTATTTCGTAAGTGCCTCTTGGCACGGACAATACACTAATATTTGACAATGAAGGGCATGAAACACGTGATGAGGAGCATAAACAGACAACGAACCCTATTTCGACGGCACAAGTGAATCAATTTACTCTGCACGCCAGTTTGATCCGCCGAGATGCATCCAATGACATTAGGTAAATGAGTTGCGGGATAACAGCATGAAATGGAGCATAATAAACAGGAAAAGATGACACCAAGATAATACACAACAGAATAAGAGAAGAATGACAAGTTTTATTTTCGTGAAACTTGTAAACCCTTTCAAAGTACGTCTGGTAGATATGCACCCGGTTTCAAAGGGTCGGGTTCCCTATATGCCTCTTGGCGCTCAATCCCGGCATCATTCATACGGTCACTCAGCACATGAAGGATGGCTTTCTTTCCACCATACTCATCTTGATTCTTCTCAACATACTGTATGGCCTCGGCCGCCACCTCATTAACGAAATCAAACCGGTTTTCCTCCGACAGCAACATCCTCTCTACGTCTAGTGACAAAACCTTTCCCTCTTTCCTTATTTTCCACACCTGCTCCTCAAGGAAGGGAACTCGTGCCGTTCTGTATTCCAAAGTGTCGTCCTTTTTTGTCTGGGAAAAAAAAACACAGGTTTCCTGAGCAGCACCACTTCATAACACACCCATGAGCATCAAAATGAGAAGGTTTCTTTCAGATCAAGATCAACAAAACCATTCCAAACAACATGCAAGAACGCTAAGTGTTCATGATATGAAATTCCTAATTCGAGGAAAGAAAATAAGAATGAAAAAGGTTTTTCCCGGGTCAATATCAGGCTGCAAGGATTCCAATCAAGTAGCAAAATCCTAAAAGTTCCAGATATTTTCTATCCACTACCCTAGTTACTTCTCTCTATGTGCATTTACTTTGTTAGGAAGAATCAGCTCAAATCCTTATCATTTGTACACATTTGAACGTAGTTCATAGTTGCCGCGTGAGGTTTTCCAGGAAGCCAATTCACCGATGTTAAAAGATATTGAAGCCCTTTTCATCTAGACATGTTCTTCTCTGCATACAAGTCTAAGCTTATTTACAACTCCTTTAACCCCAAATTTAAGAGACAACATGTTTCGAACTTAGTCTGCCAATAATATTCGTAATCCAAAGACAAAATAAAAGAGGTGTAAAAAGCCAATAATTTTAAACGGATCCTCAAACATCAGCTAGGAACCCTACATCCTGGATGTGGCAATGTTCAAAATCACTGCCCAACTAAACTATATGCAGGTGATGATGCTTTATAACACCGAGTCTTTATCACGTTCCTTTTGGACTGCGTATTGCGGAAGGACATAATTCACCTTGATTCTTAATTCAAATAATCTATTCCAATCATGAAAATTAACAAATCCATGCAACTAACTAACCAGTAATATGAAAGGATGATAGAAGTAGCAGTTTCAACTCATAGCATATACAAGAATGACTGAGCAATTAGGTTTTCGTACCAATCTCCTTCGCCTCCACACACGCCGACGGCCACGCCCATCATTTTGCGAATTTGACGCAGCCTGATTGACTAACAAAAATTAGACATACCCAAATAAAGAAGAAGAAAACGAAACTCAGAGAGAATTCGATATTTGTTACCTGTGACCTGACAGAGAAGCTCAATCGCGGTGGCTTCGCAGCTTTCACCTCTATCCTCTGCATCAAGATATCGAATGCTTCAAATACAGATTTTATATTTTCAAATTATCTGGATGATTTAGGGTTTTAGGATTTTGTAATTTTGTTTCCGCAATTTTCTCACAGAGAGAGAGAGAGAGAGAGAGAGAGAGATTTACGGGAAGATGAAACGGCGACGTGCTGGTGAAGGATAGAGATGATGATACAACAGCCATGGTTGTGTTCATTTCGTGCTCTGGTTTATCCCCTTCGCGGCTTTTGTCAAAGTGGGTTTATGTATAAAATATAAATTCACATCGGTGGAGGTTCTAGATACACGAACATTTTTCTTTTCACGCCCAACATGAAAAACAATCAACTTAATATGATTAGTTTTTCAAAAATGCTACAGACACATTATTTTTGCACATCACTTTTATACTTCACTTAAAATTACGTCGTTTTGTATTGAGAAAAGATCATATTTATTTTTAACACACATAGCTCAAAACACATTTGCGTCTTTCTCAAAACAAAGCGACGTAGTTTTAAGTGATGTACAAAAGTGATGTGTAAAAGTGATGTATGTGTAGCACTCTTGTTAATTTTTTTTCTCTATTTTTTCATGGATTTGCTATTTTCACCTTAAATTCTTGTGAATTATTGGTCCATTTCGACGAAAAAAATTTAAAAATATATAAAATCATGTTCAAATAAAATTATTAATTTCGTTTCGTACCGTCCGGTACCGAGTGATACGTTTCATACTGAAATCAAAACGAAACATGTTGGAGTCCGTTCCATTTCAGCTAAGATACCGACTATTCTGATCGGTTTCAGTCAGTTTTGACTATTTTGGCAGAATATCGGACCTCAGCTGAGGCACTGAATTTTTTTTTTTTTTTTTGGTATTTTTTGTATTTACCGCAAAATTAATGTCTGGAACGTAATTAGGGCAATTATATGTTAAGTTGTCTAAGGTATTCTTTCTCTATCTCTTTGGAAAGAAAACGAAGGAGGTAACTTTTGCTCTAAGGCCTCTATCTGCTTCTGTATTGACTATCGAGTGCTGACTTCATTCTTAAATTTGATTGTCGATCGCGCTTAGGCGTCTCTCTGCTTTTGTATTAATTGTCGATTTCATCTCAAAAGGAGGTACCCTTCTGCATGCTCTCTCTCTCTCTCTCTCTCCCTCTCTCTCCAACGTCTTGATTTGTTTGTTGATTAATTGATGTTGGGTATAATTCGTGTTGGTTGTTGATTAATTGATTTGGTGGAACTTACAATTGGTGCATATGTGCCGGTTTTGATGAAAAAATTGACTGTTTTGCTCACTTTGTCATGTTTGTAAATCAAAACTTTAATGGAAATATAATTTCTTTTTAAAATATTATTTGGCAAATTTATATAATTTATTAGCGATAAATTTAAAATAGTACGTCAGTACACATCGATATCAGTACACTGTATATAGCTTACTAATACAAAAAAAATATGTCACCAATACAAGATTGTTAACATTGTGTCAAAAAATTTAAAGAAAAATCACTAAAGACTAACAAATAAGTAAAAAGAAATCTTATTTTTAATTTTTTTTGGTTTTTTAAGTTTTTTAATTTAAATTTAAATTTATTTTTTATAATTTTTTTTAAATATCTTGTTGAGATGAATTAATAACTTAAAAAAAATTGATGAAAAATAAAAAAAATTATAATTTTTTAAATAAAAACAAAAAAATGGGATCAAATTCAAACTCATAAGGATGTGTTTGGGAGCCTATTTTTTAGTTTTTTAGATTATGGCTATAATGAGTTTTAAATTTAGGAGGAGTGTTTGGAAAAAATGTGCAGAATGTATTTTGTAAAAGTAATAGAATAAAAAATATGAATGAAAATATAAATAAAGACTCTAGGTCTCCTTTTAAGTTTTTACTCTTAAAATCTAAAATAGAAAATAAAAAAAAGGGGTTCGTAAACATCCAAAATCTAAAAATGAAAATGAAAAAATATAAAAAAAAAAAAACTCTCAAACACCACCCGAGAGAGAGAGAGAGAGAGAGGGGGTGAGAATTCAAAGTTATTAATCTTGTCTTCTACTTATCAGTACGTCTCATATCGGCTCAAAAACGGTACTAGACCACTGGTGTATCGTTTCGCCCAATATTTCAACATGTTCTGGACTATTCCGGTCAAATACTGGTCGGTACCGTCTAGTACCATATCGGTCTATAAATATTTTTTTTTCAAATTTCAAATGATGATTTTTTAGATATTAAACATAAATTGTAACAAAAATTATCAATTTTTATATTTGGTGATTTATTTTTATGTTATGATACTTTATTTTATGTCAAATATAATTTTTTGCTAAAAAATATTATTTAAAAATATATATTAATTTTAACAATAAATTCAAAACGATACGTTAACACAAATTAATATAAATATGTATTATATTAATAATAAAATTAGTACTCGTATGAAATTGATAAGTTCACAAGAGTGAATCGCAGGAGTATTGGAGTAAAGTTAAGAACTAGGATTATAGGAGGGGTGTGGAGAGAAGGAAAAATAAAGTAGTCCACCAGTCCTTAATTTTGGGGGTGGCGATTGAAGGGAAAAAAATGGGTGTATTAAGAAGCTCCCCCCCTTAGACTACTCTCGGTAGTAGAAAGAAAACGAGTGTCGGTTCAGTGAAACAGCCACAGAGCCCTAGGACTCCCACCCCGTCGCCGCCGCTTTCCGCCACCGCTTCCGTGCTATAATCGGTGAGATATTCTTCCTAATGTATTTTCGTTAGGGTTTCCGGATATTCTGATTGCATATCCATCCCTCTCACCCCCTCCTTTTTTTCTTCTTCTCCTCGAGCAGATTTGTGTGAGAGAGGTGTGTGCGTATAAATAAACAGAGCGTATGGCTTACATACAATATGGAAGGAAGCTTCTTCAGAGCTCTGATCGTGTATTGCATCACCCATTGTTGTATGCTGGCCAAGGTGTTAGATACAGAAAGCTGGAAGTGATTCTCACAACGGTGAGTCCGTTTCGACGATCCTTCCATTTTGTTTAATTTGATTTATTTTTAAATATCAAATCATATAATTCGTTTGATAAATTACAGACTATAGACAAACTTGGGAAGGCCGGAGAGACTGTGAAGGTTGCTCCGGGATATTTCCGCAACCACCTGATGCCCAAGTTGCTTGCTGTTCCTAATATTGACAAATTTGCTCATCTTATCAGTGAGCAGCGCAAGGTTATTCTCTGTTGCATGTGTATATTTCCGTGTGCATGCGTGTTTACAGAGAGAAAGTACTTGGTTGTTGGATTTGCACATATGCTCACAAGTTTATACATGTATTTGTCCGTTCCTTTCTACGTACCTGTAGTGTATACAGCCTATAGGTGCATAAAATCTTACGTCATTGGTTGAAGTTGAGATAAGAACGAGTGGATTTTGTAAACCGATTGGGTAAATTATGGAAGAACTAGTGCTTTATTGCATGTAACCTTGGCGAAAGTCTGAATGCCTCATCTCTTCAATGAGCAGCACAAGGCTATTCTCTTTTGCATATGTATCGTGCATATTATGTAGGTGGAAGCAATTGGTTGTTGGATTCTCCCGTGCACATGCTCAGTCACACATACTTGTATTTGTTGTTTTTTTACATTCATGTAGTGGTATATGGGCCTAATATTCTTTTATCAGTTGAATCACTTTTATTTGAAGGAGTAGATTTTTTTGTTGAGTTAGTCATTGCGCTGAGAGTGTATCAGGGGGATTTGGGAAAGTTCCTGGTGAATATATAAGTGAGATCTTGGATAGGATGTTTCCATTGGGGTTGATTGAAGTGAAAAGGTTTTGATTTTGTAATATGGATAAATAACGGAAGGAATCATTGTTTATAACAGGTGATCTAGATGAAGTCTGAGGTTACGTGATGTGTTCCTTCCTGGGATCGTCATTCAGGCAAGAGTAAACTTGTACGACTGATGACTCCTAATTGGGATACAAGTTCTTGACTATTATCTTGTTCACCTGGAAGCTGCAATAGTGCAATTGTTGTCAATAATGTTCTTTGGTGATACCTCTATTCTATTTATAAAGGGAAAGCACAACTCGGTGTCTTCTTTTTTTGAAGTTTTGTCATGTTTTTTAACTCGTTAAAATTACCCTCTACAAAAGTGGTTTTCCACACTAACAAATTCATAGAGAATTAACTGCTAGGGTAAAATAGACATTGTCTCAATCGTTCTAAGAAACTACCCACTCCTCCTTCAAAGTTTAGCCCACTTCTCTACAGTCATCATCACAACATTTAAAAAAATTGTAACTACCTCTCTAAAAGCGTACAATCTCTCACTTTCATCAATTTTTATGTCCAAAATTCCACTTAGGTCTACGATGGCTGATACTTATTTTTTATGTATTTAATAATATTCGACTTGCACACGTATTGCGTGTGCTCGGCCGCTAGTTTATAGAATTACAATGCTTGGTTACTAATTGGATGAACATCTTACGTTCTTTAATGGGTTCTTTCCAATGCTGTTGGTCGAAATAAGAACTAGTAGATGCTGTAATTTGGGTAAATAACATAAGAATGATTCATTTATAGCATGTGACCTTAGAGGAAGTCTGAAGCTACATGACTTTCGCCATGTCATTATTTATTCAATAGTGGATCATCATTCAGATGGCTATTGGGCTAGATTATACTTATTCGAGGATTATACTTATTCGACTCATTACTCCTTATTGTGATACACATTCATGACTAGTATCTTGTTCACCTGGAAGCTGCAATGCTATCTATATTGATTTTTGGAGGAATATTTACAGAACAACCTTGCTTGGTTCTTGTTGGTGTTCATTTTGGTCTCAAACCATGCTGGGATCTATCATACTACTTTTTGTGACATGTCTTTGTATTTGCCTGACTCATAACAATAATTAATGTCAAAAGTAAGCTGTCACTCATCCTGTGCAGGTGTAATTCTGAGTTTGATGTTATGTTATCTTCAGAGTTGCAGTTATTATTTTACTTCTGATGCACACCAGTGGTTCTATTGGGTCGCTTTCTTGTACTCGGTTTGCAAGGATTTGTTTAATTGAACAATGGTAATATTCTGAACGTGTGTTTTCCACTTGCTTTGGTCAGATTTACGAACCTAAGGAAGTTGAAGAGGTTAAAGTAGTTAAAAAGACAGAGGGAGATCATATGAAAGAATATCTAATGGCGGCAAAACGTCTTGACAATGCTAAGCTGGTTTGTACTCACTTGGAAGCTCTTAAAAGTTCATCTGATGTGTTTGATATTTTCTTTCTTTCGTACTTTTTCACTTGTTACTTTGATTTTTTGGTTAATAATTATTATTTATGATTCTTACTTGGCTCTGCAACTTAAATGAAGGCCTGAATATCTACAAGTTTTCAAATTTTGAGTGGGATCTTGAGAGTACAAATGGTATTTTGTTAATGGTTTGAAAATTTTGGAAGCAGAACGTATCTGACGTTTCCGGTGCTTAAGAATGGTTTCTTTAGTAAGTCTCGTCATTCAATAGGAACTTAGGTCCTAATGTCTAGCAACTATTCAAACCATGAAGCTGGTTTGGTTGCGAGGGCATAGAAGCAGAAGAACTTGCAAGTATTCTTTTATTAATGATTCACATAGTGGACGACAGAGGGAATATATGCATTCTTGCGTTAGGAAGTTAGCTTCTCTGTTATAAGAAAGATATCTCTTTAACTATCCATTACATGATATGTGATAGTGCTTTTATTTTCATATTTTAACAGGTTCTGAGAAGGTTCGGTAGTGTTGAGAATGAATTGCGCTCACCTGTCACAAAAGATGAACTTGTAGCAGAGGTATGGTTATGCTGTTCTCTTTTTATCTTCTGAATCCTTTGGACTTCTTTACTCTCTTGAAAACAGTAAGCGGATTTTTTTCCCCTTTGGACACATTTTGTTTGAACTGCTCTTTCCATTGGTAATTTTGAAATGCGCAATGAGCCTATTTATGGGGAAAGCAATGCTTAAAAATCTGGCTTAGAGAGTTATATGATGAAAAATATGTCAACAGACTCAACACCAAATCTCTACACCATTGGGTTGGCGTTGATGTTAGGGCTCAATAGAGCTTGTGGCGGTGTACAATGGCAGTGGCAATATTTTGCAATTGTGTTCTAGAGGTGCATATGCCATTTGGTTTTGTGCCTGGGTGCTTCCAAAGGGGATGATGGATGAGATTTGAGATTAGAGGTGGTGACATGTGGGTGGTTTTATGAGGGGAAGAGGATATTGTTCCATCGGTTTATGTCTTGGCATTTTATGAAGTTTCTTATGTGAGAATCGACTAATAATGGAGAATGCAATGTTCTTAGAGTACGAGGAACTACCAATTAATTTAATTGATAGCAGGATTGTTGGATTATGCAAGATGTAAACTTGTGAACTAAAATTTCGATGACATGAGGGCCACAATGTCAAGACTTTAGCAAGTGCGACAACTGCAAGCTGCTTATATTGGGACATTCTTTAAGTGCATCACCACATTTATCCTTCACTTTGATTGAATAGTATGATGTTGTGGTTCGTGAAGTGTTTCCGAAGATGTATGTTGGTAAGATTGACCACAAGTGACATGGGAAGCACTGAAACATTAGAAATCAAGAGGGAAAGAACATCTTGCTTCCATATGCCTTTAGCCGCCATTGTTTTAGCTCATTCCTCTTTGCAAAAACCAATCAGTTGCGTACTATATTTTTCCTTTCAATGTGTAAGAATCCGGGAGAGAAAAACACAAAATACTTGTTGCTTGAAAATTGGATCCAGTTGTCCTTGGATGCATAGCACCCGTATGAGTATTGAGGCCTACTGCAATACTGACTCTTAGCAGATTGCTAAGACCAAGATATTTTCATGCTCATATTTTTGTGGCTAAAACTCGAACACATCGAGGCTTAATTGATATTTTAGTTTACTGGATGTCTCATTGTTGGCAATTTCTTTCTTATGGTCACTATTCGCATTTATTTTGGCCTTGTTCCTGTGTTTTGGACCTTCAACTTGATCAAGCATTAGGCATAGAAATTCATTAGGTTTGTGTTGCACATATGGCTTGAAAATTTTTCTGCCTTTTCATTGTAGCTTCTAGGTCACGCATTCAAAAGCCTAAGTGCTTTACGGCTTTTCTTATATTTTTGGATTCCAATAGTGAAGATTCTCCTTGAGAATTTTCTTTCTGAGTTAGTTAATGAGTCAACAGAACAGAGGAGCTGCCCAGTAGTCTGTATTCCTATAATTCTTACCATCACAAAGTGATTATACTGATTACATTTCTTGTATTGCATCAGGTGGCGAGGCAACTTCTTGTGCGAATTGAACCAGAAAACCTGCAGCTTCCGACTCCTTTGACCACTTTGGGAGAGTTTGAGTTGCCGCTCCGCATGCCAAAGTCCATTCCCCTGCCACCCGGTAAAGTTCAATGGACTCTCAATGTTAAAATCCGTAGGAAGTAATGAAGACAAGTTTGTTAGCTTTGTTGAATTGTATGGATGCATGTTTGGACGTGGCCTGAGTTCGAAAACATTTAACGTTTTCACTTGTGCACCCATTTTTGGCATGACCCCTCAATTGTGTATCCTTGATGAATTGATTAGAGTGTAGAAATTGTATGCCCTTTTATGCACGCCATAGGCTTAAAATTAGTATGTCTTGAACTTGCATGCCACTTCGTTATGAGATCGAATGATTCCGTATGGCCCCCTTCATTAATACAACACCGTTGTCGATTTCTAATGGTGTGGCCGGTGGCGGGTATTTGATGGGGTTCAAGCAAGTTACAGGGTGCACACAAAGAGATGGAAGATGACGACGCAATTGCTCGGTCCAAGGACCTTGGCAATTTCTCTTACGCAGCAGTTTTTTATGGACGTGCAGGATTCTCATCTGTAAAGCGCTCAAGGTTTTGAAACATGATTTTGAGTAACTTTATTCGGAACTAGTGCTTGTAGGTGCGTGATCATATCTGTTACTACTGCATTCAACTGCTAGCTTGTGGGAAGTTGTGTTTAGTTTTCATAATAATATTTAGGCTGTTGCTTGAATTGATCCATGTGCTTATCTGTTACCATGGGGCTTCTCTCTTTGATGTATGGGCACTTTAGGCTTTCATTTTTTCACAAATAGAAAATAGAAAAAGGTTGATAGGCCAATACTAAAAGGCTTCACATCAATATGTTGGCTTCTTACTATTTGCGCAACTTCTGCTAAAATAACAACCCCCACCCACCCACTTTATTCCAAGTAATCCAATGCGTATGAAGCAGCTATGAGTTATTATTCCTGAAATGGACCATTTGAGTTTGTAAGAAAAATTATGATACACGTAGTGTGTGCCATTGTTACATGCCATTTTTTTGTTACTGTTTTTTCTTCCTGGTATGTAACAATTCTACATCCAAATTCCATACATGATTGGCCTCTCACCAGCAGAAGCCGGAGTTCGAAATCTTCAAGAACACCAATTTTTTTAAAAATTGCACTGAAAATTCTCTCTCTCTCTCTCTCTCCCTCTTCCCTATAATTCTATCCTCCTCCTTTTTCAAAAAAAATCAAAATCCTATCTTCCTTGATGCAAAACAAAATGAGTGATTATCACTCCAGTCCTTCAATTTTGTGAAGATTGATCATCAAAACAAATGGCTCTTATAATATCTTTCTTCCTATTTGTTGCTTGGGTACTGCTAATTAGTTCTCATGTAATGTCTTTGCAGGTCAACAATGTTACTGTTTCCACTGATGGCAGCGGGCATTTCAAAATCATTACTGAAGCTGCGACTACTGCCCCGACAAACAGAAATACTAGGTTTTTTTATCAATATTAATCTAGGTTTATACGAGGAAAACGTGGTTATACCGGATAATAAAACTTTTATCGCTTTGATCGGTAGCAGCGGAGCAGATAAAAAAAAATAACGGCCAATAGAAGCGCTCCCCATGATTTTGGGATCTTCAAATGAGGAACACTCGGTAAGTACATGCATTTTTATGAAAATAATATAACTCATGCACTTACCCTTCGACAAAACAAATAAAAGTGCATGCACTTACCAAGTGTTCCTGATTGGAAGATTCCAAAATCACAAAGAGCACTCCTATTCGCCGTTATCTTCGTTTTGTCAGCTCCTCAACCGATCAAATAAAGTGATAAAAGTTTTATTATCACAACGTTTACCTTGTATAGGCCTGGACTGATATTAATAAAAAAACCTAGTATTTCTGTTTGTTATGAAGCCGGCTGCCACAGCTTCAGTAATGGTTTTGAAATGCCCGCTGCCACCGGTGGAAACAGTAACATTGTTGACTGGCAAAGACATTACACATAAGAACTAATTAGCAGTACCCAAGCAACAAATTATATATAGGAAGAAAGAAATTATAAGAGCCATTTCTTTGGATGATCATCTGCAACTTCGATGCTCTCTCCTTTAATTTGTAGTTGGTGATGAGGAATAAACGAATTAACTTGGGTATTTATATATACTATACCGGGACAATATACATGCTAGGTAGCTAAGTTGGTAGGGTAGATAGGTCTTTTTATGATAATATGATAGTGTCATTTTTCCGGAGGTTGTAGTGCATTTTCATGTAGTACGCGCGTAGTGCATGTGGACAAAACGACATAGTTTTGTTCGTTCTGTTTTTGAAATTACATCGTTTTATCTTATCCCACAAACTGTTATCAAAATGTATAAGGATCAAAACGATATAGTTTCGAGGATAAAACGGACAAAATTATATCGTTTTGCCTATACTACACGTGCAAAACAGGAAAGGGCACTACAGCTAATCACCCAATCTGCCTTTTTCCTTGGTGATGAAGAATAATAATGTAATGAGATTTGGTAGTTATAGGTTCAGGAATAACAACTAACTGTACAGTGACATGCAAAAATATAAGTAACCATCATCTTACTAAAATTATTCAACTATTAAAGTTGAGAAATGCCGACAATGGCCAAACACACCACCTAGCTCTTATCATTTTGTTGGGTCAACTGATACAAGATTGATGAGTTTTATTAATTTTGTCCCCCGGAGATGATAAGAGGTAGTGCAATGTGATTGCGATTGGCTCTGTTTAGTGGCAGTCCCTTTCTAATGGTTAATGGTTTCACATTATATATATATATAATACACAGAGAGAGAGAGATGAAGAGGATTGTGATGGAGGCTATACATGTCTTGTATATGTGTGCACAGCAATGAGTTAATAATACTGTATTGGCAGACTCTACCACTAAACGTGTTAGCGGCCAGCCTACCACATTTGTAAGGATGACATGCTTTATCGTGTAATTCATGAGATATTTAATCGATACTCACACGACAATTCAGTCTATTATCCAGATAAATATTAGAATTCATATAAAGTCCAAAAAAAAAAAATATAATACAGAGAGAGAGAGATGAAGAAAATTTTCGGTGTAATTTTTAGAAAATTGGTGTTCTTGAGGAATTCAAACTTGGGCTTCTGTTAGTGAGAGGCCAGATCATGCATGGAATTGACTGTAAAATTGTTCTTTTAATTTTTTTAAGAGTTTGCTACTGACACGTCATATTTTATATTTAATTTTGTATCATGTCTATAAAGCATATCATATAACTCGTGTTTTAAGCACGTGTAATAGTGGGTCTCATAATTGATCTATGTATTTATAATACGATGTGTTAGATGTGTTTACAATGCGACGGGTTAACAATTTGTAGCTTTACATGGAGTATAAGTATAGAGTGGGGGCATGTGTTTGATGGAATGAGTCGCCTTCCTGTTTGAGCCCTAAGCCCACAAATTGATGTGAACCCTTTTAATATTGGAATTTAATTTTCAAAAGTCCTATGAATGCACTCTATGTTTTTTGTCCTAGTTGTTTTGGGGTGGGCTGTGTGTTGTTTGGGTATTGTTTCTTTTTGTAAAATTTGCCCAAATGGTAAGAAGATAAAGTGAGAAAGCCAATTTCAAAAAATAAATTAGTGAAAAAGTCGCCTTCGTTTTTTAGTACTAAGCCCACAAATTGATGTGAACCCTTTTACTATTGGAATTTAATTTTCAAAAATCCTACCAATGCACCTCTATATTTTTCGCACCGGTTGTTTTGGGGTGGATCGTGTGTTGTTTAGGTGTTGTTTCTTTTATCAGAATTTGCCCAAATAGTAGGAAAGTGAAGTGAGAAAGTCAATTTCAAGAAATAAATTAGTGTTTTACATGGAACATAATTATAGGGTGGGGACATGCGTTTGATAGAATAAGTCGCTTTTCTTTTACACTATAAACTATCAAAATATCTATAAAAATTGGCAAGTTTTGTGTTCAATCTAACTAGTATAATAGTATTCTCAAACAATTGATCTGTTTTGTTGCTATGAAACCAGCCAAGCCCAATCAACCAATTGATATGAGTTTTTTTGTTTTTGTTTTTGTGTCATTCTCTATGTATATATATTGGCATTGCCTTTTATTCATTAATTTGGTACGTGTAAGAGTTGCTTTCGTTGTTTATAATTAAGGTTTTAGGATAGTTTGGTCATTTTGTGATGTAGGGATATTTTTGTCATTTTTAAATATGTAGAGACTTTCGTACTTGTGTATATGAAACGTTGTTTTGATCATTGTACCATGTGTGCATATTTTGGTCATTTACGCACACGAGGGGTATTTTTGTCATTTGATTTGTGTGTGGTTATTTTGGTTACTTTAGAATAGAAGGTTGTAGGTACTTTGTCATTTTACAATGTAGGGGTATTTGATTATTTTAGAATATAGTGGTACTTTGGTTATTTTAGACATGTAATACTGTGGCCAATTGTAATGCAGGATTATTTTGACCATTTGCAGAAAACAAGTTATTTTCATTAAAGAGTTTTTATAAAATTCATTTTTCAGAAAATATTTTCTTCCTTAAACAAGTAGAGAGAGTACGTACTTAGGTTTTTTATTTTTTGGATAATCAACCTTGGTTGCTATACTCAATAAATTATTTAAGTTATTGAGAAATCAATAAATACGTTTCGACAATTGAAAGAGGAAAAGGCCAAGGATTACATGATCAAATTCTAAAATAAACAAGAAAAAGAGAAAACACAGAAAAGAAATCAAATCAAGATTCAATGGTATATAGAAAAAAATAAAAATAAAAAGGTGACACCCAAACAGCATCATCAAGAGTTGAATGTCAAGTTGCCTAGCTACTACTACTACTAGCTAACAATTTTATCAGAAATTTCCTATGAATTAACACAGCAAACAAAATCATCGGAGGGTTAAAAGGATTTAAAACGATCAGACTGAGCTCAATTGGAAGAAGGCAGCTCAACTTGGAGAGAACTAGAGCTTGAATCTATCTTCTGGGGGGGTGTTTGGGTTTATTTACAGTAAACTTCTTCTAGTTGTGAGTCGGCTACTTGCCAACTATTGCAAGTGGATGGCCCTTGGTGGTTTGGTGGCCTCCCCAACTTGCCTTTTCTACCTTAATAGAATATATTGTACTTAGCAAAAAGAAAAACTAATGTTGTATACTTGTTTCGGGACGAAAGTTATTTTTCAGTAAAAGAAGTTCCGTTAATAATATTTTTTGGCGTTTGGTGTGACAAAAAATTATAAAAATATATATTTCGTCGTCAACAACAAACCAATTCACGAAAAATATTTTTCATTTTTAGTGATGAAAAATATTATTCAAATCGTTATTGCTCCTACCTAATTCAACCAAAATTTTCTTACACGCAAGAAATATTAAAATGCTCATGCACGATGCATCTGTGTAATATCTAGGATACTTTTTTTTATGAAAATGACCAAAATACCTTTACATTTAAAACAAACCAAACATTCTCCTATGTGAAAATGACCAAAATACCCCCACGTGTACAAATGAGCAAAATAATTATACGTATGTTAAATGACCAAAACACCCTTATGATTATAAAATAACCAAACATCGACATGTTTTTATATTTTATAAAATAATCAAATTACCTCTACAACTCTTTATATCATGAAAGAATCAAAATATGGCTACATTTATAGTCTCTCAAAAATTCCATAGGATAGTAAAGATCGGGAATTTGTTTAAATAAGTAATAAATATGTTCACTAGACGTGTTAATTTATATTTATGTCTTTATTTCCCTGTGCATGGGTATTTGTTTCCTTTTTTTTTTTTTTTAATCTCTTCTTCTGCTATGGTATTACGTACATGTCAAACAATAGTAAGACTTGTATTGAAAATAACCTCAAAAGGTAATAAAAACAAATCTAGGCCAATAATCACATGATCAAATTTTAAAATAAACAAGAACACATCAAGAGAAGTTGATGTAGAGACTATTTAAAAGAATTCCTCCTCAAAATAAGAAAGGAAGAAATTAGAAGAATTTAGTGTGAAAGCTCTTACATGAAACTCCTTCTATTGCAGGTTCAAGTGAAAAGTTGAATTTATGCAATTTTATGCCTACAAGCAAGGAAATTGTTTCGGCGACTCTAACACACAGCCTGGTAGCCACCAAATCGCATTGGGATAATCTTACTATTGAGTCACGGCCAAGTGCAAAACCATGTAGAACCTTAGGCGGGCGATAGCCCAGGTGAGGTTTTTTTTTTTCTTTTTTTTAATACCTAAAATTCAAATCCCAAGTACTTTTAGCCTATCTAATTCTTTGCATTCTAATTCATTTTTAGCCCATTTTATTTTTAGTCCAGGATAAATTTAATTCCTAATTTCGTCCTTGGTCACGGTAACCCTTCAAATTCCTCCATTATTCTATTCTTTAACTTACTGTTGAGTCGAGATCACCAAATCAAAAAAATTACAGTTAGTTATTAATTAATTAATAATTTTAATCTCAAAAAGCTAAAAAAATTCTATCGTAAAAAGATACTATTAAATTATGGTTTGGTCTGAAACATCCCTGGTAAATTGTACAAATGTATTTATTCATTAAAGCAAAGACTTTTTTTTCGTAAAGAGAGCATTCATATCGACAAATGTCACTTAGTTCTTTTTATGTTCTTAATTTTATTTTAATTTTATAAATTTCAAAAAATATTAAAATCACTAATGGTATCTTTATTTCTGAAGGAAATGTTTTTGGTATTGAATTGGTATGCAAATTAGGACAGCATAGTACACATATACTCTTGATTTTTACCATACTCTCCCATTGATATCTAAAATTTGTTTTGGAAAACGGTATATTTGTTTAGGACCAAATAAAAAAAAAAAAAAAGGAATGATTTTGGTGGCATAAAGCAGCAACTCATTTTGAGAAAACATTATTTTAGTACATAAATTTAATCAAATCATGTGGTAATTATACCAAAAAACTAAGGACGCATATACTTACACGATTACATTTGCACTCGTATTCGCAAAGAGTAATGCTACGGTCCCAAAAATTGGACCAAGAAAGTTTTTTCGAATTCGAAAATAAGTGCCATGATTCACTTGGATTAATAGAATTACATGTACAAGTGAATCGTGAACATTAATTTTAAATTCGAAAAAACTTTCTTGGTCTAATTTCGAAGACCGTAGATTTTTCTATTCGTGAAACCTTTATAGGAAAGTTTATACACAAAAGCTCTAATGCATAGATCTGGACATATTTACAAATGTGTTTAAAATCGTTCAATAATCATATGATCCGCATTATAACTTTACGTGTATTAAATAATTCTAAACATATCTATAATCGAATTTATACATTAGAGCTGTGTATGACCTGCTCAAGCTTCTATTGTCTAAACTCTCTTGCAGGCTGAAAAGGGAGGGTGTGGACCTGCTATTTTATTATAGAATTGGGCTTTAAAATAGTGCTTCTTTTGGGCCATCTCCATCACTAATCGTTTACTTGTTGACCTAATGGTTCACAGGCCCTCATTTTTCAAGCGACAGACCAAAAGGACTTGCAATTGTTGACTTGTGTTTGGTCTCTGTTTGCCCAGGAGAGATGGACGCCATTGTTCGTGACGTTGCCACGGAAGGCAAAACTCTTGCTCCCTCTCAGTGGGAGTTCAGCTGGTTAGTTTTCTCTCTGCACGTATAGTAGATACATAATATAAATATATATTGTTTTTGTAACATGTTAGCAAGGGTGTTACTGGGTTTACATTTTCTTGGTTAATTGGTGGGGTTTGAATTCGTCTGTCGGTGAATTCAAGACTCTGGTTTAAAATCAAAGGTGGGGTAGTTATGCTGTATCAGTTTTGTGACTCTCTCTCTCTCTCTCTCTCTCTTTCTCTCTCATGTTTTTCATCCTATTTTGGTGTAAAGGAATTAAGGCAATTTCTTGTACGGTACATATGTATTGATTGTACTATATATCTGTCTCTGAAGCATACATGGACTGTAAGTTGTTTAAAGTTCCGAAACTTTATTCTCTAGTCAAGCAATGGTGAAGAGAACTGTTTGAATTGGTGCATGAAGTAAGAGTGCTGATTTGTGTTGAATTTGAGTTTCAGGAAACTATTTATGAATACCCAACACGAATTGGCCTTAAACCTATTGACCTGCTAAGAATTTATAGAATCACAGTTACAACCATGGTCGAGGGTAGTTGAACCTTAATCAAAGAGGTTTTCAAGGGTAATTTATAGCCTTTTTAGGTTTGCCAATGGAATTAGGGATAAAGGGTGGTGGTTTAATTATTTGCTGCATTTTCTCAGGGCAGTTAATTTTAAGATATTGCAAGTGTAATCAATCATATTGGAAGCTGGACACTACTTCAATCCAAGGATGTATTGTTTATCAGCTTAGTGTTTTGCAAATGTCCCAATTTTTTTGTTAGCAAAGACGTCACGTCGCTTCTTTTGGGTCACCGACACTCTTCTCCATCACACATTAGGCCCCCATGAATGTCTGGTGGAGAAGGGTGTCGGGCACCGCAGTGCCACAAGATCACCTAATAAATTTTCCATGTTCTAAGATCAATCTGTTATCAGACGTGTCACTTTGGTAAGGGCATGGAATTTGTCTGAAATTTTTACATTGGCATTCATCTTGAAAGTATATTTAGTTATACGAAATTACTGTAGAAATGATGAAACTCTCATATTATGCATGAAATGCTCTTTGCTACCTTGTAAACACGATTTATCCGAACAACAAACTATATTGCTGGATTGGAATAGTTGTCACGGTGTTCTTAACATGGAAATTAGACGAAACCTACATGATACATACCCATACCCGACACTTGTGCCAAGTCCTCGCACCATATATATTTGGTATTTTAGGAGGGGAATATAAGAATGAACATAAAAGCAAAAGAATGCTGCACCCACTGGAACAAGTTGTGCGGAAATGAACTGGCAATTTGGGGGGTATATGGGGAGAAGGTTTATGTTCAGTTCTACGTATTGGGTATTTCTCCCCAAAGACCCCTTAATGTACGGCTTGTTTTTTTTGTCTGATCAAGATTTTCCTTTTCTTTGGCAGTGATTTTGAAGTAGATTATGAGTCTGAGGAAAATGCTCAAATTGTTTACTCAGCATTGGGTGTTGACAAGGAGGTGATGTTTCATTATGCTTGAACTGAGAGTGATTATTCATCAGTGTCCCTTTTTGACCATATATTTCTGTGGACTCCATACACTTATCGGTGGATATCACAAGAATGTGTGGCCATAAAGAGCATTGGGGCACCGCCCCAGGAACACCCAATAATGTTTCTTGAACTCATGCCAACGCTGCCAACTTAGTAGCTCTTTCAAGTAAGTGTTGCTAAATTTTCATTCCATAAACAGTTGCAGCCAGACAAAGTGAAAAGGAAGATGACCCTATCTAATGGAAAGCTCTTGGTGTGAGTTCCTTGTCTTTAGAAGATTGCATCCTCTTGGATTTTACAAAAGAGATTTCTGTGAACACTGTCAAAGTTTCTGATGGGTTTTACATTTTCATCCTGATTTCGTACAGGCATTTCGAAGCAGTTGAAGCGAGATTTCTTCGAGCATCATTTAGCGCCTTCGTTGATGTTCTTACGCTTGCTACGAAAACGATTGAAGAATTTCGCCATGGAATTGAATGATGACATCCTTTCTGATAAATTACTGCTGTTGATTTCTTTTCCAGCCATTGAGCTTTAACTCTCTCTAGTACTGCTGCTCTATTTAACATTGACATATGAGGCTATGCCTTGATTTCAGTATCAATGTTACTGCCACCATTTTTTCAAGCAAATGTGTGTTGCTTTGGTGTATCCAGTATTTATGTGTTGTAATCCCTCAAGTCCAAGTATACAAGACACAGGAATTTCGTTTCGAGTTAGCGATATCATGTTCTGTGAATATACAGTACAAATATAGTCATCCATAGTTGTAGGTATATACAATCTTGTGTATTTATGTTCGAAGGGAAAATATTAAATTGAATTTTGAATATTCTTAGATGCATACAATCACAGAAGGATGATTACGAAATTTTCAAAAAAAAAAAAAAACCTTAAATTGGCAGCGGGTGTTTGATTTATTAAAAGAACATTGGGCTGAAAAACTCATAAAAGTTTGACATATTTGAACAGAAAATTACTGCAAATTTAAACTGATTTTAAAACGTAGGTAGGACAGCATGTACATCTGTTACGTGGTACGTCTCGTACTGGAGCTTTAACGAGGCATGTATGCGAGTGTTCCGTTTCAGCCAAGATACAGGCTGGTCCAGTCGATTCCCGGCTGTACACCATAATGGTACGCAAATACTTATTGATACCAGTACGTAACGTATCAATAATAAAAACGGTACACTCACCAATAGGAGATTAATAACTTTGGTTTAACTAACTTTGGAAAATGATTAGTTGGATATTGACCCCATAAAAATGGAGGAGTGCTGCAATTCCATAAAAAAAATTCCCGAAAACATTCCCGAATTCAAAATTAAGGGTTAATATTCATTAGGATTTGAAAGTCTACAAACAGAAGTAAATTTAGTCCACTCATTTTGAATTTGGGAAAAATTTTTGGGAAAATTTTCTGGGACCAAGAATTTTCTCATGAAAATGAAAGGCTTTCACACAATATGAACTTAGGGTAAAGGTAACCAATTTTTTTTCTACACAAAAGAAAAAAACACCGACCATCATTGCTCCAATTGGATTCAGAGTCTAAGACAGATTCTTCTTCCTGAATTTCTCAGATCCAAGTACTGGTTTGGTGTAAAGATCCTTTTCTAGATTACTGGTTTCGTGTACCTAATGTTAACAGGGCCTGCCAGGGGTAAGTCCTACAAGCCCACGGGCTCGGACAATTTTTCGGCATGAAACAACAATTTTTTTTTTGTAAATATAAAAAAAAATAGAAATCCACCGACAAAAAAGGCTCATAATACTAAGTGGACAACTAAGTTAAGGACGAGTTTGGACAATTCAAATGTCGGGATTGACACTGAACATTATCAGGCCCCTGAAAATTGAATTCAGATTATTAGAACTTAGACATAGTAATCCTAGCTTTTAGAACCCAGGAAAATTGACCCCTGGTCCCCATTGGAAGAACATCAGTACAGGAGGTACCAAGGGAAACTTCAACTTCAATGCAAATGACCTAATTCAACGGTTGCAAAAATAAATAATAAATTATCCAAATAATGAGTACAACACTGCTGGATAATAAAGATGGAGGACCATGATAGCACTAATGCCTGAAAGGGGGCAAAAATAGAAGAAACTGCAACCCAGTTTTGGGTTTTTCTATTTTCTGCTTTTCTTTTGATTTTGTTCTTATCAGTATTCATCTAAATAAGTATATAGCATCTCATCTTTCTTCGACTTTCGTCGGCTGAGCAAGGCCTTGAGGAGACGTTTACTTTTGCTGGGGAATTGATCAATCTCTTTGGAGTTATCTTTCCCATTTTCAGGACGAAGACGCATTGAAGATGATTTTCGAGGCTCTGAAGGATACTGATACAGATAACCAATATCGAAAAATTACCCACAAGAAAACATTTTATGAATTTAAACAAAACCAAAGAACTGTTTTAAGTTTCTAGTACCCGTGGTCTTCCAACCCCAGAGTTTGGAGTGGTGGGCCGACTTGAATTTGGGGTTGTCGCCCTCGAGTTTGGCGTAGTTGGGCAACTAGAGAGAGATCCAGAGCGTAGAAGAGGAAATCGATGCGGTGAAACTGTTCGCTTCTCTGATTATTTTTCATATGGACAATGAAAAAGTCAGTAAGAAGAAACTTTAAATGTGCGAAAAAGAAGTGGAGAAATCAATACCAATGAGGCAATGATTCAAGAAACCAAAATGCACGAACCTAGTTCTTTATTTGGTGTGCCGCTTGTGAACAAAAAGGTTCCAGCTCGCTGTAAAGGTTGCGAAGTAGGTGATGGGGAGAGCTCTTTTCTGCATAGGATGCAAAAGTTACATGTTCATGATCCTGGGTAATTGGGAAGTATATAGATGTACCCTAATACTGGCTTTGGATCCCAGTTCCCTTGTCCCAATGCACTATCGTCCACACGACGAGTGACAATCTAAACATACGTGAAACTCGAGGCGGCTTAAAATGCCTTGGGACTGAGGATCCTGTGTATGATACAATATGCAAAAAAATTATGACTTGGGTACCTCACGGAGGAAGATGGGGTCTCTGTAATTGTAGCTCGAACAGCTTCGGAGAGAGGGCAGAAAACGGAAAATGGAAAAAAGAACACGCAAATAAGATGGAAATTACGAGCAAAAATAAAATCATGATCGAGAGAGTTAAAGTCTAGCTGGAATAGATCATAAAAGAAACATAGTACCATTCCTAAATTGATACCACTCATCCTCATCATCCAGGCTGCATCCTTGATATTTTGACGTCGTGCAGCTGGCACCGCGCATGGTCTCTCCAACTGAACATCAAATTTGAGAAACACAAACATTCAAACATCTTCATCTCCAAACGCCAAAACAATTTTTAACTACCAAGTTGTTAAGTAATAGTTTCAATGGAAATCAAAAGGGAAAGCGTAAAATTGCCTGGTAAAATGTAGCGCTTGTGGTACTTGGGAGTGTTTATCACTAGCGACTGCTGCGAAAGGCCTTCACTGTCAATGTACTCTTGGCATGTCCGTAGTCTCTAAGATACGACAATCAAAACAACGAAGAGGGGTTAATATGTGCTTCCTTCTCTTAAAAGCAAAAGGTAATGCTTTAACAGAGAGTGATAACGATTGTATCAACCTTATCTTCAATACACCAACTTACTTAATAAATGGAGAGCATTGAAGGAGAAAGCTTTTCTCCCGAATAGTGCATATATGCGTATATGCACGTAGTCTGAGTTCCTAGGTCAATAACTAACTAGAAACTGCTATATTATCTCGAGCCTCAAATAACTTGAAATTAGTCTATGGTATAACATACACGGATATGCCATCCTGGATGATCGAGCAGTAGGACCCGAATCTAACTTGCCTCGGTCTTCTGTTGAGAGTTCAAATGTTAATCAGCAGATCTTTTTAGAGTAATATCCCCTTCCATAAAAAGCATTACTATGGGTGAATCCCTGATATGTTTCAGTCAGCAACGACCACTTGTCTACACTGAATCCATTACTAAATCAAATGAGAAATCCATAACAAAACAAAGTCATCCTTCTTCATAAACTCGTACGGGGTACTAGAAGGTCAAGTCGAACTTGAGACAGGTGAAACCTGTGAGAATCGTCTTCAAATTCTAAATTCACCAGAACTGTATCTAAAGCAGCTAAAAGCCAAGGAAGTGAATGCATTATCTTTCACTAGCTGACCGCTGGACAGTACGTATCACCGCCTCAAAGCATGTAGTTGCAACTCCACTGATTAAAACTAAGAATCATCAAACCAAGCTCATTTTAAAAAACTTGTTCTGCTGTTTGCCTTAAACGAGATTTAATTTAGAACAATAGGTACTAATTTATCAATGACCGTATCGTTTCCATATCTGTTCTCTACCTCCAAACCATGAATTTCTTAAAGAACATTTCTTCGAAACGGAAGCTAAGACCCCTGGATGAACGACTGGTTAATGATGTAGCACGAGAATACCTGTTCAATGCAGGATACCCGAAGCTCCGTTTCAGAAACTTCATCAACCTTTTCATCCAAGAGATCATTAACTTTATACGTCACAGAACCCAAATGATCCACTGTATTCACAAGAGCTTTAATGGCGTAATCTTTCAATGTATCCACCACGCTGTAAGCAGGGAAAAGTATTTGACAAACCAAAACAATAGAAATCCCACAAAAGTTGAGGAGTGATAGGAAAACACCATTCTCCACATTTGCCAACATCAGAGCTCAACCGAATTAGAGTAAAACTCACATCTGCTTTTGATCGTCATGGGTGTATGACAATTCAAAGTACTCCGCAGCTGAGTAGAGCTGTGATCTCAGATTCTTCAAATCCTAAACAAACAAGCGTGACAAAGAGATTAAGTTTCAAAACTATCCTTTAAGAAGAAAAATTTCAAGATCTTTGGAAAATTAGGATCAATTGAAAATCATATGCAGTTGCATGTACTGAAAAACATGAATGGCAAAAAATAAATTCATGGAAAGATCGTAGGAAGGAAAGATTGAGAGAGACGGATCATAAAGTGAACGAACAAGATGAAACTAAGTCTCCTTACTTAAAAAGATGAAGAGTCGGGTGCTTTTACCATTTGGAACTTATTTCAACACTACAGCACGTCGGTTTAACCTCATACGCAGATAGAATCCACTGAGGCAATTCTCTATATAGTCAGATATACTGCAAATTGCCCAGCTTAGTTGTTGCTGTAAAATTCGGTCCTAGTACCACATCTAAATGGTCCTTTTGGCCCACATTGTGGTGGTGAACTTACTTGTAAGGCAGTGTGTGTTTGGATCAAAGCTCGGTAAGAGAGACAGGGATTTACCGAGGGAAAGGAAAAGATGAAGCGAAAACCAAACGTTGATCTTTAGTTTCTCTAACATTTGCGAGGGGGAAGAAATGCCTGACTTTAAATGCAATCTAGAACAGAAGGTAGAGATTACCTTGAGACTCTCAGAGAACAACAAGCTTTGCTGCATAGAAACCTCATCATAATTTGCTGGTTCTCTAGGGATGGGCAGTGAAATAGAGGGAATCATTGTCTCCATTGAGGGGAAAAACTCACGAACCTAAAACAAATACAGAGCTACTTTTAAGAGAAAAAAAAAAATAGAACCAAATTGGATGAGAAAAAAATACTAGGAAATGTACATTTGGGACTGAGAAAAAAATCTACCCTAATTTAAAGGAAAAGCATAACCAAAATCAACAACAATTACAGCAGGAAATGTGTTATGTGTGGGTAACAAACACAAACAAATGAAAAAAAAAATGAAAAGAGCAAGCAAGAGTTGCTAGTCCGTACTCTTCTGCAACCACAGCAGATAAGATGATAAGAACAGGAACAAAATAAAGAGCGGATTTTCAGTAGTCCCATTTGTCTGAATCTTCACAAATACGATAATAATCGAAGGAAGAATATACCCATGTAAACAAATTGACATTCTATCCTTAAAATCATCAAAAGATGCAAAATTCAAAAAATCCCTAATTTCGGTTGCCAAAAGAACTGAGAGAGGGAGAGAGAGAATAAATGACATTCGAAACCTTCAATTACCCGATGCAATGGTTGTCTCGGGATTATAAATAAAAAACACAACCCAAAATCCTTATATATGTAAACATGTGAATGGAAGATTCAAAATCTTAATTTCTTAGCAGTTACTCGGCCACCAAACAGAGGATAAATAACCATTGAGATAGTGAATGCAGGAGCCTAACCTTTTGTTATTGGTCACTACCCATTCAAGATTGATAAACCCACTTGGGGAAGAAGGCCAAAGGAGGCATATATAGGCCCATTCGTTTGAAAGATACTAAAGTAGTTTGGTATGAGATTTTGACTATAGCAGTAGAAAACGACAGCTATAGTTTCGGAGGTATATTCGAAGACGAGAAAGCCAGTTAGTGCAAAGACGTGGTGGAGAGAGAGAGAGAGAGAGAGAGAGAGGAAAGTAAAAATGATTGCAGAAGAAGAAGAAGAGTGGAGGCGACAATGCATCAACGCCAGCACGTCGGCATCAAGTGGGAATCCAGAGCCATAACACGAGGAAGAACGAAAGAACCCCACTTTATTCTATAGAAGCAGCTAAACTCAAAACTAATACCAAACCCAAATATTGATTTTTTAATTAAGGTCAAATGTTTTAAAAATATTAATAGTTAGTGAAAAAAAAGATAAATTCGGGGTGATTTAACTCATTAAGTCTTCTAAGTTAATTTAAATTTTAAATTAGAGTCCATTATTTTAAAAATATTAATAATTAGAATTCATTCTTTTAAAAATATTAATAGATTAGATCTTTTAGTTCACAAAAATTATCTTTATTACTAAATTTTAACAAATCTTGAATGTCTCGTGATCTTATAGTACAATAATTTTTACAATAAATTTTTATTTTTTATTAATTATTAATTCATCTCAATAAAAAATTTAAAAAATAAAAAGATATGTTAACAAATTAAAAAAATAAAAAATAAGTCAAAACATTATTTTCTCAATGATTATTGTGGTTTTTGTCTTCTCAATCTCTTATTAATTATGTGTAAATCAATAACGCTTGAATTTTACTATTATATTGACGCAATAATATATTCAATATATAACATCTATATGAATGAGATATGAGCTAACGGATAAAATTATTTGATAATATTTTTACATAGTTAAAACATAATAATAAATTAAAATATATAAGGTTATTTGTTCTAATTTGTACTCTGTATTTTAACATAATATAAAAATAAATAATGTTATCTGTTGTAAATTGATCTCTGTATTTATGCATAAAATATCAACAGATAATATTATCTATTGTAATTTTATCTATATATCTCTATATCATAGTGAAAACACGGTAATAAACAAAAACATATAAAATTATCTTTTGTAATTTGTTCTCTGTATTTCTGCATAAGATAACATCAAATAAGATTATCTATTATAATTTATACTTTGTATTTTGACATAATATAAAAAAGATAATATTATGTTGTAGTTTCATCCCAGCATAATAACGAAAAATACAATAATAAATCAAAACAGATAGGGTTATCCGTTGTATTTTGTTTTGTTTTCTATATCTTTTGCATATGATGACATTAGATAATGTTATCTGTTATAATTTTCATGTCTTTAGTAGAAACAAAGACATTGACAACAATTATAGCGTATAATGTTATTTATTGTTTTAAAATGTTAATTGTGTTTATATTATTTATGTCTTTAACAGATAGTTTTATCTATGTTTTTGCTATAACAGATAATTTTATATGTTTTACAATCTTCGTATCTTTAAAAGATAACTTATTTATTTGCAATCTCTGTATTATATGCTTTTTGTCCTTATTTGAATTTTTTATAAGTTTTTATTTTGCGTCGAATTTTTAATGGTCATTGGTTCATTTCGACAAGAGATTTCAGAAAAATATAAAATTACGTTCATAAAGACAAAAAAAATCTGTTTGTTTTTAGTGATTTTTTTAAAAAAAATTTTAACATAATTTTATACTTTTTAGATTTTTATTGTAGAGATGAACCGATATTCGTAAAAATAACAAATGCCCAAAAAAATGAATAGAAACAAAAAAAACTTTCCGTGGTATCTAATAAAGCTATTTTAATCCAATTTAATACAATGGACTTTAACAACTAAGACTTGTTTTCATGAATTAATGGTATTAAAAATTGTACACGGAGGATTTATAACATAAAGACCATTTTTTTCCTGCTTGTAATAATTTTTTTTTTTTATAACTAAGATATCCGGTCGGCCTTAGACTAAGCTGAGGTAGAATTTGGAGGAATCCCCACTCAATTACCGACTAGTCTTCAAGGTCCCGAGTGAAAACGATCGGAAAAATCAGTCAATAACTCTAAATATTAAGTTGTAGAATTTCGAGCACAAAATATTTAAATTTACAGGCGATCCGCTATCTAATTTTAATGAGAATTTGTGAAGGTCGCTTAGAAAGTTAAATCCAGCTTCTCATAACATTAATTAGTATGAGCAATCTAACATCACAAAGTATGAAACTTTAAAAGTTGTTCAAGAAATAGAATTCGGGAAGACTATTGTATAGTTTTCCTATAGCGCATGTGTAATCAAGACAAAATGATATAATTTTACCTGTTTTGTTCTCAAAACTATATCGTCTTAACTTATAATTCGAATTGTTATCAAAATACATGATATTAAAACGATGTAGTTACGTGGGCAAAACGAATAAAATTTTGTTATTTTGTCCTCACTATATGTACACTATAAAAAATTGTACTACAACTTTTTCAAATCCCAAGAAACAACCCAATATCACATGTACTCAAGATTCCCTTTATCTTGTTTCAATATATTTACAATCTTTGAATTATTTAAAATTTTTAAAATACAAAAATCTTATTCAATTCAATGACTAAAAGCACATAACATAGATGCGAATAATTTTGGATACATATGGTTAGCCCACCCTGAGAAATTCAAACTTATGTTATCCTAATTACTAAATACTAAAATTAATCTACATTATATTCTAAGTACATATATGACACAAACACACTTTATTTAAAAAAAACACACTTAAAATTCACAAAAAATTGACATCAGCACAAAAATTTTAATATTAAGTTATAATTTTTACGTTTAATATTAAATTATAATTCGATATTTCCTCCAAATTAACAGAGAGAGCTTGGGTCCCATATAACTCTTCGTTTGGACTTCAGTTCTACTTTTTGATGAGTTCATTCGTTACTTTTGACCGTCTGATTTCATCACAATTTTTTATTAATTTAATTCAATCATGATGCGATATTGGATAAGTCTCACGCGCGCGGGTTAAAGGTAATTGGGCCAATGATGGTGACGGGCTCGCGAAGCACGCGAAGACTATTTCACAGCAAAAGATAAAAAACTATGACCACGCGGCACATCGAGAGCGTAGGAAATGTATGTTTTCTCTTCTGTTTTTTTTTCCATGAAAAAATACCATAGAAGGATAATTAAATAAGTGGAAGAGTACATACCATAGAGGATTCGTTAGGTACAGGTTAGAATTAAAGCTATGTTTGTTTGAGTGTTTTTAAATTATTTTTAAGAAAAAATATTTTTAAATATTATTTGATATATTCGTTTAAAAAAATGTTTCAAAAAAAATTTGTTAGATCTTTTTGCTATTTTTAAGGCGCATTCTTTCTCTCTTTCTCTCTCTATTTTTTTGAGTTTTGTGCACATGTTTTGTTAAAAAAAATTATTTTACAATTTCGAGTTCATAATTAATTTCCAAATTTACACTTTTGTGGTCACATTATATAAGACAAATTAAATTATAAAAAAATTACTTGAGAGCGTTGATAACTAAATTAGTTATCGATTCGATACAATTATATGAAATCATTGAATCGTAATTTTTATGAAGGTAAGCTTTTTGGATTTCAAGCTCACGTATTATTATTATTGTTGTTGTTGTTATTGTTGTGAGAATTGTTTTTCATCTCCCGGCAAAAAAATAGAAGGGGGGTTGTGCTGCCTAAAGACCAAAAAATTACTTTTCTTGCTTTTTATTACAATATTAGTAATCTTTATTTTAAGAACTTAATTTTAGGGAGAGAATTTAGTTTTAGTCTTATTTTGAAAACATATTAAAAATTCAATTGACTAAAAATAATATTTAAAAATTAACTGTGGATTCGATCATTGAAAAATATTAATTTATTTTTGTTATTTTAAATGTTCCGTGGTACTTAAAAATTTAAGGACGAATATTTAGCTATTTTTTTGTAAATATTTAACTGTTTTGTAGTACTTAAATTTTTTTTACCTTTTTTTTTTAACGTGAGGACGAAATATATAAGTGTTCCTTGATGCGAAAAAAATATAAATGCATCGTTAATTCACAAAAACATGTTATTTCTTATATTTAAATAAAAAATTATTTAATGCTTTAATTACATTTAAAATCTCATTTATAATTGTTGTAATTACAAAAACATGTTAATCTTTTTATGCTCCATTCTAATAATAAATACTTCAAAATTATATTTAACAAAATAAAAAAATAAATAAATATTACATACTTTCTTTTTGTAATTAGCATTTTCATAAATTAATCAGTACTTTAGCTACTATTATAATTGTGAATTATCAAAAAAAATAATACAAATTATAATCAATATTTCTCCCACCAATTATTTCATACCACAAGTTAAGACGTACTGTATAACGAGTTGCCCATCCCTTATCTTCATCCGATGCATTTTGCCACCACCATACTGGGAGGGTAATGTGGTAAAACTCATAATTTATTAAGAAGTAAAACTCATAATTTATTTTATATTAGATCATTTTTATCATTTTTAACAAGTAATTTCATTATATACATGTTACAATATATTTTTTTAATAATTTTTTTTCAAAAATTACATTCAAATAAGATTGACGTAGAACTACAAAAAATAAAATATTTTTTTGGGTGTGTGTGCTCGCGCGTGTGTGTATTGTGATTAGTTAACAATATATATGTTACAAATATTTTATGAGATCTCAACGATATTAATAAAGTAAGTAAATTTTTATAGTCGAACTTTTAGTGTTAA
>JABCMJ010001954.1:0-12490 GCA_014822125.1 Arbutus unedo
GTAACAAAGTCCATCGTCACATTCTCCCATTTTCACTCCGCAACTGGCAATGGTTGCAACTCTCCTGCATGTCGTTGGTGTTCGGCCTTCACTTGTTGGCATGTCAAGCATCTCGACACAAAACTCACAACATCTCGTTTCATTCCAAACCATCAAAATTACTAATACAAATCATGATACATTTTTGTCCCTTCTGGATGAACGACTAATGGAGAATGGTGAAACTCTCTCAAAATCTCTTCCCAACAAGCGATGGATACAAACAACTTTCCTTGAAAGCGAAGGTTTCGATCTGCATAAATCATCCATCTATCTCGTGCATTGCCACTAAGAAATTTCTGACATAACTGCTCCGTCTCTTTATCATGTTGTTGAGCGTCCGTTACCTAAGTGGATAAAGTAGATTGGATCATCAAATTGCATAATGTTACTCTATCACTAGCCTCCTTAAAATGTGTCACATAACTCTCTAACTCATTCATCACTTTCCATTCATGAATGTCCAAACTCGCCAATCGGGTTGGTTTTCTACTCAAAGCATCTGCTATAATATTTGCCTTCCCCGTGTGATACTGTAATTCAAAGTCATAATCCTCAATGTGTTCCATCCAACGGCGTTGTCTCAAATTCAACTTCTTCTGAGAGAATAAGTACTTCAATCTCTTGTGATCAGAGAAGACCTCGAACTTCTCCCCATAGAGATAATGTTGCCAAATCCTCAATGCAAACAATAACCGCGGCAAGCTCTAAAGTCATACGTTGGATACTTTTGTTCGTGAATCTTCAATTTCCTTGACTCGTAGGCCACAACTCATCCTATTTGCATCAACACACGCCCAAGTCCCTCCTTCGACGCAGCACAGTACACTGAGTAACCAACTCCTGCTCGGGTGCAATCAACACCGGTGCGCTAGTCAAATGCCGCTTTAACTCCTCAAACACTGCCTCACAATCATCATCCCAAATAAAACGCATCCCCTTACAAGTCAATCGAGTCATAGGCGCCGCTAAATGAGAGAAATCAAGCACAAAATGACAATAGTATCCAACCAAGCCCAAAAAGCTCTAAATTTCAAAAATATTCTTCACTCATTGCCAATTCCTAACAGATTCTATTTTTTCTAGATCAACAGATACTCCATCTTGTGAAACAATATGCCCCAAAAATTTGACTTCCAAAAGCCAAAATTCACACTTGCTAAGCTTAGCATAAAGATGGTGCTTCCTTAAAAGTCCAAAAATGATGGCAAGGTGCAATTGGTGGTCTTCCTCTGTGCTTGAATAAATCAAAATATCGTCAACAAAGACCACTACGAATTGGTCAAGGTACATGTTGTCACGCCCTCGATTTTAAGTAAGATAAATATTCATATTTTAAATAAAATCTCACAATTTACACAAAGTATCCCCAAATTATCATTTTTCATAATCCAATTAAGTTCACATGTTCCAAGTATTACAATAAAAAAGGGGCACCCCCGGCCCGATAACTAAAATAACACGTTGAAATATTACAAATGATTTGGGTTCGAGTACATAGTACTACAAAAGAAGATTTACTTTACATCTTTAAAAAAAAAAAAGTCTAAAGATGATATATAACTCCAATCACAACATTCCTTCAAAACATGCGTCGCTATGCATCCATACAAGTTCATATCATGTATCTGAAGCAGTACCTGAAAGAATGAAAGGGTGAGCCACAAAGCCCAGTAAAGATATCAATACCAATGTTACATGAATATGAGGTGATATGGCATGCAACATGATTAACTCCTAATAACACGCATAGGTCAACAACATCAATCCATAAAGATGCGATCACAATATTTAACTTAGCATGCTACGTCAATTCCATCAATAATACTCATGTCAATCCAATCGTTCGTATCTCAACTACCACATCACCCGCCGGTGGCTAAACTATACTCAAGTATACGAGCACATTTTCAAATGGAAGCTAGACATCACTCAACTAGCTCATCGCCCGTCAGAGGCTAGACATCACATCATGTCTATGTAATATAACAATACACAATTTAATGTTTTTCAACTAATACATATCAAGCAATGGGAAATAATGTCACATATCCAATTCTATAGGTGAGATCTCAATCTTATGGTAAAAGAAAAACGAACGTTTAAATAAAGGTGTAAGGATATAATTTCAACATCATGGAGCCCTACGAGATTCGTTGAAACGTTCCAAGCCCACCCAAATCAAACATTCCACAAACCACGTAGATGAGTGAAAATAGTACAAAACATCCATAGTATAAAGAAAATAGGGTAAAAAGATGAACCACGAAGCAAAATAGGACAAAAACCAAAATTCAGATTAAAACTGTCTGGTCCGTCCAGATGCCCAAGACTTTCGTCTGGACGCCCTACTTTTCCGTCCAGACACCTTTTATGCCCAAAACCAGAATTTCACCGCTGCTTTTTTCGTCCGAACGCTCGGGCGATTTCTGATGCGCGATTTTGATAGTTTTTCTCAAATTCATCTACACAACAATGTCTACTTCTAAACACGAATTAAACAAGAAACATGGGTCCAAATACATCATAAACGCATACCAAAGGTTAGAAATCTCTACCTCAACTTTGAAATCAAAAGACTTGGTAGAAGTGTAAGGACCCAACCCATAATTTGAAATATTAAGGATTTAAAATTTCGATTAATGAAATGATAGGAGTACAAGTCAAAATTAATTGTAGATTGAAGGACTTAATTGAGAATTATTATGATTTCGTTTAGCTTTTAAGATTAGTACTAATTTGAGGGACCTATGATGTAATTAAACCTATTATGCATAGATTTTAGAAGAGTTCCTACACTAGATTGTTTACCTTGGTGGATTATCTGTCAAACGTTAAGAACTTTAGATCTGCATGGAGGAGGTGGCAGTAGCAGAGGGTTTTAGGAGGACACCTTAACTACTGAGATGTCAATTACTTAGTTTTCTAACCATCTGATATTCAAAATAGCCTTTACAATCTCACATTACGTTGAGTTTTTGGCTACTAAGAAAGAGAGAGAGATGGTCTGTGAAATGGGCAAGAGAGAGAGGAAGTGAAGCTTTGATTGAAGAAGACAGTGATAGGAGAAGAAGGAAGCCATAGCCAACCATTGTGAAGTTTGGAAGTTGAGATTGAACAACAAAAGGTATAATAAATTCAATCTCTATTCTACTGAATTAGAACCCTAGAATGATGATTTCAACTATTTTGGGGTTATTGAGGTACCATTAGAGTTTATACAATCAAAAATAGAGAAAATTAAGCTCTGATTCGTCACTGAGCAGTGACAGGTCAACCACTTGACCATCCCCGATCAACCACCCCCTGGTCAACCGCCCCTGTAGTCGGTCAACCGGCAGATGGACAAAATGAAAAATTTGCTTGGTTTTCAATGTTTAACCCATCTAATGACTTGAATTCCTAGTTTATTATAACAAGAGGCATTTTGGAGAACCATAATCAGTGGACCAAGATCTCGAGACCCTTAACAACTAATAGAATCGACCTCCAATTGTCACTGATCAGTCCCCGGTTGACCACCCCTGTAGTCCGGTCGATCGGATGTAGACCAGAAGGAAATTTCATTTGGTTTTTGATGAATATCATATGTAAGGCCTTATCTATCTAGTTTAACATTATAAGAGGGACTTTAGGGGGATTTAGTTAGCAAACCCGAGGTTCCGAAACTTCCGATTAAATCACGAGGTCAAGTAATAGGAAAATGGTCATGATTAGACCATGAGTTATAGTTTAAAAGCTACTTTGCACTTGATGATAAGTTACTGAGATTTATGATTATCTAACTATAGGAGATCGATTGATGGTGAACGTTGATTGAAAGAGTTTTTACAATACTTGGATTAAAAGGTGAGTTCAAGCATACGATATTTACTTGTAGTTCGTTTAAAGCATGTGATATTCTCAATACATGAATTAAGAGATGCCTTGAGCATGTTTACAGTTGAAAACTTGTCATTTTGATAAACCATGTAAAAACTAAGGAATATGGATGAAATACGTGCATTGAATGTCCCAAACGGTGCCCCAGTCCGCTAGGGAATCAGAATATAGCGAGATGAGGAATTGGATGGTTACCATAGCCAATGTAGTTATGTGATTGACGTCATACCAAGAATATATGAAAAGGGGGTCGCTCCCACCTACGAATCATTGACAGCCGTTGGACTATCAAACCTGGAAATAGAAACTTGACATTTCGTACTAAAAGAAGATGGAATTAATTGGTGCTTCTTATGGCCTTAACAATGACTCATGAGCCTTATAATATTGGTGCTCATCTAGTTGCTTTTTGATAGAATTATATGGCAAACCTGTAAATACCATATGTTTGAATTCATACGTGAGCAAGGAAACCAACTGCAGAAGACATTGAACTTGGTAGTTCTTTTTGGGCTGTTAGTAAGAACTTATTAAATATTGTAGTGTACAGTTTGATGGACAGTAACTTGTATCTTTTGAGCAGACTATATGTAGGATTGTAATGATATTTTGGGTTGTATGTTGATACTTATGCACATTCCTTGAGTTTTTACGATGTTAATTTACTGTTGTATGCTCAGAACATTGAAGTTTTTGACACCTATAATTTGATCATTCTATGATAATTTTTGACTAACATTAGTAAGGCCTTAGTGATTTTATTCACTGGCCGGTCACTAACCCATCATTTCCCAGATTGGGCCGTGACAAGAAGCCCTAACTTCCAAGTTCCAAATCTTAAGCTCCCGAGCTCCAAATCACGATCCGTCTTCGATTCCATGTCAAGCACGTTCCAAACTTCCTATATCTCATAGGAATGCAAAATGGTGGACAAAATCTAAAGATGGTTTAGAGAGAAGGAGGAGCTAGGCTTAGAGAGAGAGAGTAAGATCATGGAAAATGAACGTGAGGCTTCCCCCTCAAAACCCCAAATATGATTTTAAGTGAAAAAGGGCTTCCAAACCAATAAACACCTCACGTAACGCGCATGCAACATAATGTAAGTTTCCCAACTCGGGGCTCATAACTAAAATTTTGAACACTAAATAATAAATCCAACATGCATCCTAAATTCTTACTTAAAATGTTTTGGGCACTTACACGTCGTGTACACAATCAATATTAGGTGGAAGGGCCAAATGATAAGCAACTTCTTCGACGCGTTGCAAAATCTCAAATGATCCAATATATCGTGGCAATAGCTTCCCTTTCTTCCCAAATCTGATGATTCCTTTGCGCGATGAGATTTTCAAGAAAACATGGTCTCTGATCTTAAAAGTCAAAGGTCTGGTTCTCTTGTCGGCGTAACTCTTTTGTCTGCTCTATGTTGTCAATAGTTGATGTCGGATTACTTTGACTTTCTCTGTGGTCTCCTCTACAAGATCTGGCCTCAAAATACTGGTCTCTCCCACTTCAGTCCAATATAGAAGTGATTGGCATGGCGTCCATGGAGTCCTTCATATGGTGTCATCTCAATACTCGCCTGATAGTTATTGTTGTGAGCGAATTTCACTAACGATAGATGCCTCTCCCAATTACCTCGGAAGTCTAGGAAAGACGTTCTGAGCATATTCTCCAAGGTCTATATGGTTTGCTTTGATTGTTCATCTATTTGAGGGTGAAAATTTGTGCTCATACGAATATCTATTCCCACGGCCGTCTGTAATCTCTACCAAAAATTCAACGTGAATCTTGGGTCTCTATTTGATACAATTGATACTAGTATACTATTTAGTCTAATGATCTCCTTGATATATAGTCAGCTGTTGAATCCAGCGTGTCAAACAACTTGATCGGTCAGAAGCGTGATGACTTAGTCAAACGGTCTACGATGATCCAAATGGCATCGTGTCCATGAACACTAACTTTGGTAGTCCTGTCACAAAATTCATCGCTATATGCTCCCACTTTCATCCTGGTATAGGCAACGGCTGTAATGTTCCTCTAGGTTTCTGATGTCTAGCCTTGACTTGCTGACACGTGAGACAAGTGGCTACGTACTTGTCCAAGTCTCTCTTC
This sequence comes from Arbutus unedo, assembly GCA_014822125.1. Lineage (NCBI taxonomy): Eukaryota > Viridiplantae > Streptophyta > Magnoliopsida > Ericales > Ericaceae > Arbutus > Arbutus unedo. Next base: position 6,040 of record JABCMJ010001954.1, read on the forward strand.
ATTCCAGTCCACCAATAAGTTTGTCTCAAGTCCCTGTACATCTTATTACCTCTGGGGTGGATGGCAAAGTTTGGCTTGTGGAACTCTTTCAATACTAATTCTCTGAGTGTTTTGAAGTCTAGCACAAAAACACATCCAAGATATCTCAATCCTCGGTTTATTCCAATAGTCCGTTCTGCTGACACTTCTCCCTTAGCTAGCCAGTTCTTGACAAGATTGAACTCTGGGTCAAGGGTCTGTACCTTTAGAATTTCTTCATAAAGTGCCAGCATAGCTATCACTGCACACAAATAAGCTCCTCCTTGTTCAATCTATTGAAGTCCGTACTCTTTAATTTGGTGAATCAATCTCCATTCTTTGATGGCCACACTAGCAATGTGCCCTCAGAACATGTGACTAAGTACATTTGCTACCACATTAGCCTTTCCCAGGTGATAGGAGACGGTGAAGTCGTAATTCTCTAGATACTCCATTTAGTGTCGTCGCCTCATATTTAGGTCCTTCTGAGTGAATATGTACTTTATACTCTTATGATCTATGGAAACTTTTGAACTTCTCGCCGTAAAGGTAATGATGCCAAATTTTAAGTGCATGTACCACGGCGGCAAGCTATAAGTCATGAGTTAGATAGTTCTGTTCATGTATCTTGAACTGGTGTGATCCGTAACCTATAACTTTCCCTTCTTGTAGAAGTACACAGCCTAATTTTTCCTTTGATGCATCATAGTAGATGATGTACCCAATATCGCATCATAGAACGATAAGGATAGGGCATTGGTCAGTCTATTCTTCAATTCCTAAAAAGACTTCTTGCACGCATCGGTCTTTCGAACTGATCCCCTTTTGAGTTAGCCAAATTATTAGTTTGGCCAAAGCGGAAAAGTCCACGATGAATTGTTGGCAATAACCAGTTAATCCCAGAAAGCTATGAATCTCAAAAACTGAAGTAGGCTTCTTCCAATCCCTGATTGCCTCGATCTTGCTATTGTCGACAAAGATTCATTGCTCTGACACAATATGTCCTAGGAATTTGACTTCTTCCATCGAAAAGTCACACTTGCTTGCTTTGGCATAAAGCTAGTGATCTCATACAATCTAAAGTGTGGTCCTTAAATGTTTGCTCATGTAGCTCCTCTGTTGTTGAGTAGATCAGTATGTCATCAATGAAAACTACCACGAATTGGTCTAGGTACTAAGTAAAATTCTTGTTCATGAGACACATGAATACTGTTGGTGCGTTGGTAAGTCTAAAAGGCATCACTAGAAACTCATAGTGGCCATACCTTGTTTTGAAAGCTGTCTTCTTAATGTCGGCATCCCTAACTCGTAACTAAGGATATCCGCACCACAAGTTGATCTTAGAGAAATAAGTTGCTCCTCTAAATTGGTCAAACAGGTCATCAATACGAGGTAGTGGATATCGATTCTCGCTCTTGACTCGATTGAATTGTCTATAGTCAATACAAAGTCGGAGCGTCCCTTCTTTCTTCTTCACGAACAGCACTGGGGCTCCCCACAGTGAAGTACTCGGTCAAATGAATCCTTTCTCCAGAAGCTCTTGAAGCTGTATCTTCAACTCCTTCAACTCGATCGGTGCTATTTTGAACGGTGCTATGGATATCGGTGTTGTTTCGGGTAGAAGCTCGATAGTGAAGTCCAATTCTCGGGTCGGCAGTAGTCCAGGTAGGTCTTCAGGAAATACATTGGCATATTCACAAACTACGTGCGGTAGTCCCAACTCTATCTGATTGTTCTCCTAATGTCAGACTTGCTAACCATCCAATTGGGTTGGCATGCCATTGCGATCGGGTCTTCAATAGTGATGAAGGCTCCTGCCTATCCCTCTGCCATGGAGATCTTGGTCTAGGAGCATCACAGGTCCCATCAAGTACGGCTCAAATTGGACTTTTCAAAGCCTCGATGTCTGGGGTCAAACCACACTATCTCCAGCTTTCTACTTCTATTGGTAGCATCTTTGGCTCATGTGTTGGCAGTTGTTCCACGCCGCTTTTAGGGTTGGCATTATCGACTTCTTCGTATTCTCTAATTGCTGCAAGGTAGCCGTCTACATCTACGTCTTCCTCTCTCTATCAATTGGCTCGTAATGTGGCCACTGTGCTGCTGCCTCCTAGTTTAGTAGTGGCTCTGCAACCAGGTGTGGGTGCTCTATATCCCAGCTCATCTTTAGGAAAATCCATCTCTAGTGCCTCAAAAGGAGGTATGCAATTGTCATCTCTTGGAAATGGGGGCTCCTCAACATCCTCATCGTCGCTACTGCTATCGTCATTACTGCTGTTGTTATTATCATTTGAATACAGTTCTAATTGTGGCTCGTCCACTGGTAGCCTGTCCATGAGTTCACTTTCTGGTATGTCACTATCTGAATACTGCAATTTGTTTCCGTAGTTCATTTGTAAAGCAATTATAGGTTAGACTTATGTATATCATATCGTTAAAGCAAGGACATATATGAAATCTAACTACTCAGAGTAAGAACACTTAGAAGTGTGATCTACCCTAGTTTACCCAACGTCGAGAGGTGGTGAAACCTAAAACTCTAATACCAACTTATAACACTCCAAATTTCGGACATGTTAATTTAAAAGAGTGATGTAACCAAAATACCATTATTTTATTGAAATATGAGTTTGATACATGAGATAGTTAAAATAAGTTCAAAAAGACTATTTACATCAAAAGGACTTTAAAAATAAAGTCAGAGCAATCAAAAACGAATCTAAGTGAACTACGACTCCACCATGTCTTCCTTGGGGAAAGCATCATCGTGTGATGGATAATCTGGTCCAGCTCCATCGACGTCGATACTTGGCATAAAATGCCAGCGTAGAAGGAAGTTAAACCATGAGTTTTGACACTCATTAAGTTACCCTATCCTTAAGTTTCCTTTTTAATGTTTTAGAGCATTCTTAAGTTTCCTTTTCAATGTTTTAGAGCATTATATGATATGCAATGTGTAAATGTATGGAATTAATCAAAGTTTAGTGACATCATGCAATAAAATAAGTGTGAAAACAATCAGTATAAGATTTAAACGAAATAGTGTAATTGAAGTCATAGCTATCACAGTATATATCAATTCGAAATGCTCCATGAGTACTCGACTCGAATAAATATTCTAAAGTATGACCACGTCATATAATTTCATCAATTGTTCCAAGAATGACCTTGTTATATATTTCGAATAGGTTTTTCTAACATCAATGACCTCATCATTTATTTCGAATCAATATTTCTAAATCAATGAAGTCAAGTATGATGCTCCTGAACGATAACGATCCCGACTGCCCCACTAACCGATGCTTTCCAACCGCCCTACTCCCGATCATCAAGTTCCCAATCAATATGCTCTCCCTAACATTATATCCTTCCACTATCGTGCCGGACAATATAAGTTTAAAGTTTATACTAGAAGACCGTTAGACTAAAAAGGGCACGATAGGACTAGATATAACTTCAGTTCAAGTGTAATTTGGCTAAACGCATAAGACGGCTAAATTACAGTGCTTGAGTTATACAAAAGTTTGGGTCTATCACACGCTTTGGTTAAAATCAAAGCTTGGCTCAAGTTGCATCACAATTACAAGACACAATAATACTCCCATGGGGAATATAATCCACAATAACTAAATTATACAGTTCTTGATAAGTTTCTACGTCCGGGCATCCACGGGGTATCCTGAGCATCAATATTTGTTCCTCGTCTTAAAATAATAAGAGTGCATTTCATAATATTGATCAACCAGCATTTCTAGGTCATAACTCTTAAAATTGAAAAGCAATAATTAAAATGTAGTCATGTAGTAATAATAGTGGCATGGGAATAAGTAAATTCTTATTTTTAGTAAGATGAGTTCAAGTCGTGCTAATATTTTAATAAGTACGTTATTATTATAACTAACTTAAGACTATTTTAGAAATCTATTAGCAAAATATAAATGATAATTATAAACAATAATTTTTTAATAATTAAATACTAAATAAAAATTTGAGGGTACCAATTTAATTAAGAAAAAAAAATCTAAGTATGATTTACTATGAGAATATATATATATGTGTGTGTGTGTGTGTCTACTATGTTAAGTTAAAACGAAATTTTAATAAATGCACTAAAAAAATAATAATTTAAAGTTACCTAGTGTATATGAATACGATTTATAATGACATAAACTTTGTCTAAACTACATTAGGGTTATTATGATTTTTAAATATAATAAGGTATATTTGTAGTTTTATCAAAACAAGGGAACTTTGGTTGATTTACAGCTAGTACGTTTCAATTTGAATAAATACTTATTTTTAAACGTGAGTTAAATATTCAATGGGGTATAATCTATATAATTCTATAGATATTAAGTGTAGCTTGTAGTTTATAAAAATTCTTAGAGTGCAAATTGCAATTGAACAAGAGCAATACTATATGTATATAAAAAAAATATGAGACTTATAGTTATAAAATTCCGAGGGCATTAATGTAATTAAAATTGGGGAAGGTTTTATAATTCTAGAAAGTCAAGGAGGAAATCTTAGTTTATGTAAACTTTTGGAACTAAATGTATTAATTACTACGAATTAAATATAATTAAATCTTTAAAGTGAATCTAATTTAGATAAGGGGTGACCTCAGAGGGTTAAATGTAATTTTTGGTATCAAAATTCAAAAAAAGTTAGTGACTTTATCTTCTTGCTGGAATTCTTCAGCAATCCCGCCGACTCATGTCCAATACCATTTTTTCTTCTGATGGGACCTCATAACACCCCGAAACATTAAAATGAAAACTCGAGAATAGGAATCTTATGTCAGTTCGAAGTTTCGGTGACGTTTTGAGGCGTTTGGGTTGATCTTCGGCCGCAGCCGCAGCAGCGACGGTAGACTTTGGATAGCTTTCTTCTTCTCCATGAACTTCTCTCTCTGCAACTCTCTATGCAGTGGATGTTGGTGTGTCAAAATGCAAAGGTGGAGCTCCCTTTTATAGGTAAAATGGGAAAGCATCATCCATGGCAGGGAGTGATTTGCGGAGGATCGACGATGCACAAAATTTTCAGCTTTTGGCCATGACAGGAGGTAGGGGCCTGGTGCAGGGGTAGGAGGTGATGGTTGGTGGTTGATGGGAGGCGGGAAGTGACGGGAGGGAGGTGATGGGTTGTCGGCATGGATAAGAGAGAGAGGAACCGAGAGGGTTGAAGGAGAGATGTACGTACGTATATATATGTATACAATAGTTACAGCATGTGGTAAATATATATACATATATCTAATAGCTACAATAGTTGTTGTATAATAACATATAAGTATATAATATACTAAACATAATTATTATGAGTTTATACCAAAATATATATAACACATACCATGTAGACATATGTATCTAATAATGTAAAAAAATATTTACACATGTACGCGGAATAAATAATTAATTTATACACATAAAAAAGCGATTGTTAGAATTATTTATTATGTTTTAAACTTAGGTCATTACAACTGTCACGCCCCAACTTCGAGGGTATGATTTAAATCATTAAAAGAAATATAATAAAATAAAACTTAAACACCATGGTGCGTTCCTATTGAATAACTAGCTAATACGTCATGTTTTATCACAACAATTTCTCTCAATGTGCATTTGTTATTATTTGAACCTCAAATAAAAAACTTTGCATTTAACTGTACTAGGGCACAATGCCTAACAAATGACTGAACTATATATGTCTGACTGAAGTTAACAAAGTATAATCCAATGACCCAACTCTAGAGGATCCACAGCCTTACTTGAAGAAAAAAATTTTTAATAGGACATAAGCCGAAACTCGTATAGGATAACATAGGTTTTCCTTTAATACAAAAGTATACAGTTGATAACAGAAAATGATTAAACCTGCTTCGTATCAAAACATATAGGTTTTCCTTTAATACAAAGTATACAATTCGCAGAAGATTTGTCTATGTTGAATACATAAGAAACCATATATGACACACGCTCCCTATGCAACTTACATCAAATTCGATGTCACATCCTCCTGTCTCACACACAAAGGATACACGGCACACCTTCCCATTCAACACGTAGGACACACGTCACCCTTGACGACCGACACAACACATCACCAATATTATATGTGTGTGAAATGAAATGGTATGATACATGAGCAACATGAGATAACGCAAACAAAAATGTTTAAGAGGCACAAGAATGAGCATAATGACACATTCGATAATTCCATAACACATTTCATTAACCGTTAGACCATGTGGCCATTTCACGACTCACGGGTTCCATCAACAAGTTACCGTTACGTATTGAATCGCAGTTCCCTAACTTGTCTCCCGATGGAGGCTAGTCCCATAGTGTTCCTAGCTCTTCTCCCAAAGGAGGCTAGTCCAACAATGTTCATTTCCTAGCACATTTTCCGAAGGAGGCTAGTCCAATAATTT
>JABCMJ010001964.1:0-50309 GCA_014822125.1 Arbutus unedo
CGGGGATCGGGAATGCCGTAGGAGTTAGTGGGCTTACAAGGCAAATTGGGAGAATTGTGGGGGAAGACAAGGAAACAAAGATGATAGCTTCCTCTTGCGCCTACTCCGATAGGTTTATGGTCCTATAGGCTAGCTAAGCCTGGTATTCCATCTGTAGACCGGAAAATAGAATTCTTTCTTTATTTATTGAGAAATGCTCCTAGGGCCTCTTTCAATGACACTAGCATTGGAAACAACTTTGGCACCTGTCTTACCTCCAACTCAGGGCACCAGGGTTGGAGAATCCAATATACGAGAAAGGAGATATGCTTTCATGTGACCCTTACTAGTCGCCTTTCTAGTTGAGAGGGAAAAGCCTTCTTGGCGGCTACTCAATTGAAATAAAAGGGAACTTACTCAGTTGGGGCTTAATTGATAAGGACACGGAGGGGATCAACTCTTAAGGAAATAACGGGTAGCTTGATGGGTCATGGTGACGTGTCACGATCGTGACAACCTGGGTTACTACATGCCGAGCGGATGTGATCAGTTTTCACAAGGATCTCTCCGTGTCATGAATCATGATCCAAAGCGTTTAGTCTTGCACGTCAAACGGTCGGGATGGGACTATTGGATGTTTTCCTAAAACACTTTTAAGTTCCAAAAACTCCCTCGTTGGTCTCTCACTTTCCTTTTCTTAGAGCTGGTAGAACTTACACTCTTCAGCCATACTAGCACGTGATAACTCTACGTACATGTTGTTGATCCAATTAATATTTATGGCACTTTTGCCACCAGGAATTATACGAAGGCAAGTGAAAATGTAGCCATATCCATATTCTCCTCATTGTCCAGTGGCTAGAGAGACATGGGATTTTCTTCTCTTTCAATATTTGTGCTACTTAGGTATTCCCTTCTTTATGAGTGATGTTTACACATTCAAGTTTGGATGTCAAAAGCCAAAGGAAGTAATGTGTTGCAAGTTGTTTTGGGTGTTTGTAGGACTGTTTGAAGGGAACACAATAGGAGGACTTTTAAGACGTAGAGAGTTGCAAAGTCATATTTTGTCCCTTTTCTATTTCGCCTTTTGTTCTAATCGTTGGAGATATATAAATTCCATGAGCGAGCTAGGTGTAGGTAAACTACGCGATTTGGGGCTTTTTAAATGAACAGCTGGACGGAGATTCTAGTTGTAAGTTGTAACATATCCAATAAAGCCACAGCTCAAGGTTCACCCCCTTTTGCCGCTTTTATAAGGGGGGTGGGGGGAGCAATCACTTTCAAATAAAGATTTAACTTTTGAAGCCTTTTTCACCTCCCTTTTTCAATGAAATAAGAGAGAGAAACCTCGCTTGCAACACTGCAAGCTGGCTGCTTTCTCACCAAGACAGATAATCAAGTCCAATAAAAATAAAATAACAATAAAAGAAACAAGAATTATACTAACAAACAAAAAAGTAGAGATCAAATGGAACTTAGATAAAGAATTAGCAAATTTCAATTTAGAAATAGACAATGGTATCGCAAAACAACTTCCTATACTAGATTAATTGTGTTTTAATGGATTGTGAACAATCAAGTCTATAAAAGCGCCAAATACCGTCAAGATTGCCTTCCATTATCCCACCCCTATACATTAAACAACCAGGTTCATGGAAATTCGTCCCCTTCAACATGCAAAACCAACAGAAATGTAATGAAATCCATAACAAAATAAATGCAAAGTGCACATACCATAGGTATCATTGTAACTAGCATACACCAATCATTACAGATATATTCAATTAAAAAGGAACCAATCAATAAAACCATAAACAATAGTCAATACATCAAACAAAGCACAACTAAGTGATCCAGAGTTTCCAGAATGAATGAAACAGCAATGCATACTCATTAAAAGGAATCAAGAAACAAGACTTTCCTCTAATGCCATAAATTGCATAATGCCAGAACACTTGTATACAACACACAAGCAAATTAATAAACCGAAATGAAACAACGACCGAGAGAAATTAAACAGAATTCAGAATAAAGACGCTCCTCTAATCACATAAAACGCATAGCGCGTTGAAACACATGCATACAAGCGCACAAAACACATTTTATACAGCGGATTTAGTGATGAAGTAAATGAATGCGTCATGTATCAACAATCCGAATCAAGCCGCATCGCTAGTCACATAAATCGCATGCTTGGCATATAAACACATGTATCGAAACATAAAACACTATTTGCAAAGCGTATTTAGCTAAGCAATAAATGCATGAGTCGTGTATAAGCGCTCAGTATATCAGAGAACTGACCTTCGTCGGTCCGGACATCAAGAAATGAACGTGAAAGGCCGAGCTCCGCCGTGCTCTTATCGCAACCGGAGGTCCGGGAGGTTGAGGCCGTCGCCGACTCATTGTCCTCCACCATCTCCGCCATTCCTCTCGCCTTCGCAGAGCAACAGAGCACCGCTCGCGGACACCTCCGGCGAAAGCTCAATCGACCCGCCAAAGAGCAAGAAATAGGGTCGAACTTCGAAGGCGAGAGTAATGAAGAAGAAGACAACGAAACCCTAGCTTCCGTGACGAAGTATCTGTGAGGCGAGGCAGAGGGGATCAACATAGTCTGCTGAAGAGGTAAAGTATTGTGTGTAGATAGAGAGAAAGAGAGAGCGTGGGTGGGGAAAGAGGCGGGAGGAGAGAGAATCTCTCTATCCTTGGAGGAGAGAGAAAATCAGACTAGTACTCGTGTATTGGCGGAGCCGAGTCGCGCACGTGCTTTTCATCGCCTTGGATTTGTGTGTGTGCCATTGATTTTTGAAACCAGCGAAACTTATCGGGACACGTGTGACCAATACGGCCTTGTGGGCTACAAGTATGGAGACTGTGGCCCTGTGGGCCCATTTTCACACTAATGCTTGTTTTATAAAGGAGTGTAATTGTCCGGTTTCTATCAGTTTTTTAACGTGAAAAAACGAAATCGATCGAATTGGAGAGAAATTTTTATAAATTGGCTTCAATAGAATTTTAATAAGAGACAAAGTCAGTTTGTGTGGTTTTTCAATTTTCTGCAAATGGGCCTTTAAAATTAAGCAGTTAAAATTGGCTTCAACCGGTGTAATTCACCCAAATAAAATTAAAAGTATTTATGTAAAAAGTTGAGGAGTAATTTAGGAAATGAAAATAGATAATGTGAATAGCATTTAAATAATTAAATTGTTTTGAGTTTCTAAAATCGAGAACTTGTGGAAAATGAGTTGAAGATGCTCAAACTCGGTGGTCTGGGTCTACTTAAGCAGTTAGATAATAATTCATTCTAGATAAAGAAAAAAATTATAAGACGAAAAATTAGTTAAAATTTGAGGCATCCAATTTATTACGGAGTATCCCAATCAAACTAGGAAGTGGATCACAGAGTATGAAATAAGGATATAACCAATCTGATTCGGTCTAGTTTAGTGAGATTTATCATACCAGATTAATTTTTTGGTTTGAAATATTTATAAACAAAAAATGGCCCGACCAGTATAACCAATCCGATTTCAATCAATTTGGGCCAATTTTGGTCCAATTTCAGTCCGGTTTGTGTTATTTGACTTTTTAGGCTATATTTCTGGCGAAAGCCCAAAAACCGAATTGAAAATTTATCAAAATTCATAAAATAAATCCAATTAAAAAATATTTTTTGGCCATTATAAAATCCATCAACAATTCGGGAGAAACTCATTAACTTAAACAAAATCAATCAACTTAAATTCAATCGCGTACAAAAAAAAAAAACTTATATATAGTACAACAGGTTCGGACTAGTTATTAACTCTCAGAAATCGAAAACCAGACCAGAATTCTGATTTTTCAAAGGTTTCAAACCAAAATCAGACCGAATCGAATTTTGGATTCTTTAAACCAATAATATGATCAAATTTTCCAGTCCGGTCCGGTTCCCCGTTTTTCAATTTCATCCTATTTAGTCATTGCATTTTTATAGGCGAAAACAAATGTCCTTTTTTTTTTTGGTTGTAAGAGTGCAAACATATGAATTATAACGTACACTACGCTTAATAATATTTTTCTCATTTGCAATAATTACATACTATGCTTTCAACATTTTCCTGAAGGCAACGTTGGGAGGAAACATTAGTTTTGCATCTTCGTAGTTTGTATAATTTAGCTATCTATAATATATATATACACACTAAATATGTGTGTTTCACGTGTCAAGTCCTTGTTTTACAACAATAGTTAGAAGAAAAAAATAAACACCATCACATAAAAAATGATCTTTAAATTTTTTCACTTTTTAAATTCTCTCTTAAAAACATTCACCATAAATCACTTAAACAAAATATTGTGCTCCCATATTTGATGTTAATATTGTACTAATTTAATAGTAAAAAGTTTTTGCATTCTCGTGAATAGTTTCTTACATACCTAATGAGATGAGAGAATTCGTGGAGGCTGTAGTGCACTTTCTCATAGTGCACGTGTATTACGTGTAAAAAGATGTAGTATTGCTCGCAATGCCCTCGAAACTACATTATTTTGACTTATCATACAAATTATTATCCAAATGCATAAAATTAAAATGATATAATTTCGAAAACAAAATAGACAAAATTACGTCATTTTATCTACGTTACACGCATACTATGAAAAAACACACTACAATTCTCCAAATCTAGATAGGATGATGCCAAGATTGGATTTGGTGTTATTATAGGGAACATTGATTTGATTAAAGTGCATGTTAGCCCACATGCATGTCTAGTCTTAGGAAATTGCTAAAGTGGATGTTAGCCCACACGCATGTCTAGTTAGCCCACATGCATGTCTAGTCTTAGGAAATTGCTAAAGTGGATGTTAGCCCACATGCATGTCTAGTCTTAGGAAATTGCTATGGGTAATCCTGGTAGTACTTCAGTGTACAGATTTGATAATGAAATTCATTTCTCTCTCTTAATTCCGGTTGCCCCTCTTCCTTTCTCACTCTCTTTCAATTTTCGTTTCATCTTCTCTCTTTTATCTTGTCAACTAGTCTCATTATCTATCTATCTCTTATAAAATAAAATTTAAAAGAATATTATTTATGGCTATACATTATAAAACACAATTGAAAAATAATTAAAAATTAACTATTAATTTTGCATTTGTTATTTTTGTCTTTATTTTTTCTCTCTCTAGTTTTGCTTTAATTTTTTGCTCTCTAATATTCCTTTAATTTTTTCGCATTTGTTAGTTTTGCATCAATTATTTTCTAAATTATGGATTCGTTTTGACAAAAATAATTTAAAAAATATAAAATTATATTCAAAATTTTAAAAAATTAAAAAGATGAAAAATAAGCTAAAACAAATATATTCTAGACTAATAGTCAAAAATAACATTTGAATATAATTTTGCATTTGTTATTTTTTACTATTAGTTTATAATACATTTGTTTTAGCTTATTTTTTGTCTTTTTAATTTTTTTTAGATTTTGAATATAATTTTATATTTTTTAAATTATTTTTGTCAAAACGAATCAATAATTTAAAAAACAATTGATGCAAAACTAACAAATGCAAAAAAATTAAATCAAAATTGGATGGAGGAAAAAATAAAAGCAAAAATAACAAATGTAAAATTAATAGTCAATTTTTAATTATTTTTCAATTTGTGTTTATAATGTGTAGTCATAAATAATATTATTTTAACTTTATTTTATGAGAGAGAGAGAGAGAGAGAGAGAGAAAGAAAGAGAGAGAGAGATAGGTGATGAAACTAGTTGACAAGATAAAAAAAGAGAGGGGTGAAACAGAAATTGAAAGAGAGAGAGAGAAAGAGGGGCAATCGGAATTGAGAGAGAAAAATGGGTCATATTGTTAAATCTGTACACATCAGTACTACAAGTAGTACCCCTAGTAATTTTCCTAGTCTTATCTCGTACCAAGTGGAATACAGTTAAAAATAAAAAATCTCAATAATTTTGAAAATCGTAGGAAATTGTAAAATGACATCCATAGCCTCATTTGAAAAAGACATAGATAGCCCTACACAAGAAGATCGATCAAGTTCCTCTATGCTGCTGGAAAGATTGAATGAATGAGAAATATAACATATCTTTATAATCTCCAGAGATTAATTTCTTGTCTATCTTTATAATTATATAGGATTTGGTGACTTTTTATTTCAATTTAATTCAACTTTCTATCAAACTTTTTTACTTTTTGAATACACCTAATCTAGAAACACTTGAAAAGTAATAACGAAATTCTTTAAAAAGTTCACTTAAAATGAAAAATTAGCCAATTTTGATTTGTATTTTGACTTTTATTAACCTTGTTTTTTTTGTTTTAGTGAACTTTTTGAAATATTTTTGTTAAAAATTATGCTTTTAGGTAAACACTACCCAAAAAGTAAAAATTAATTGACAATAATTTTAAAAAATAATAATAAAGACAAAAAGTACAAATTACAAAGCAATTTTTTTTTAAAAATGAATTTTTTATAAGGGAAACATACTAGGCCTTCTTCTCTCTACTTCACCAACCTAGTTCATTTACAATCTTAACTCATTTCAACGAATTAAAGAATTATAGCAAGCATGTGTTAAACATGATAGGAGAAGTCATGCCCTTTTGTGCATGCAGAACCAGCCTTGAGGGAAGCCCAAAAAGCAATCGTTTTAAGGTTTTCGAAATCTCAAGAGCAACACTGATGCACTGTGTGTATGTGACAGAGAGAGACTGTGTGTATGTGAGAGAGAGAGAGAGAGAGAGAGAGAGAGAGAGAGAGTTACCTGATTTGTTCCAACGAGAAACATGAAGTTTATGACTAAGAAGGGGATTCTGAGGGAGCAAAAGAGGGATTTTGGGGTTAATTTTCTGCATAAAGGAAAGGAGGGTAGTGATTTAAATGACATTTTGATGCCTTTGCCTCTTCAACTATTTTGGTCAAAGTTGTCACTCTCTGATTCAATTAATGTTGGAAATTTTTACCTAGTCCAAATTGTAGTCATATATTCTGAATATTCTAATTAGTTTTGGTCAAAGAAGCTAACTCCATTTACAAGAAACGGTCTTTTTTCATTATAAATATTGGAGAAATATAAAATCTTAAAACTTCGTTCATTTATCAAAAAATTGATATAGAAAAATTATCCCTAAAAAAAATTAATCAAGTAAAGGTTTGGAAATAGTTTTGGAGCTAGGGTTCTTGTGTTGTTGTTTCCAAATTGGATTTTGGTGATGTCAATTCCGGTCTTTATTTATTTCGCTCTGTTTTGGTAGGATTAGGGTTTTTTGTTGGTTTATATTGCTATTCGTTCACGTTATGTGAGTTGTGTTCTATTCTATGGTTTTAATCTCTGGTTTCAATTCGTTTTTGTGCTCACAACAGTGAATTGGGTTTTATTTTTGATTTCGTAATGGGATACGGGGTTCTTGTGTTTTCACAATACTGAGTTGTTGTGGTTTTGGAGGTACTGAATTGTCATGGTTGTGAAGGTACTGGGTTGTTGTGGTACTATTTTTTATTTCAGTTTTGTTTAGTTCGGTTTTTTGCCAAATGGGAAGTTCATTACAGTATGGTTTGATTTAGAACTTGTTTTCCGGGCAGATTTTGCCAAATTTGATTGTGTTCATTTGTGAAAATGGGATGTGTGTTTGTGTGTGAATTGATTATGAGAATAAACAAAGAACTCATTCACTGTAAACATACTATGAGCCCTGATAGGCCATTGGAATGCTTCATTTTCATGGCCTATGATTATTTTTTTTAACGAAATTATGAGCCTTCGTAGTTGTGTTGGATGAGCTATGATGTATTTTTACAACCATAATTATTGGCATCCTGTTTCTTTGGCTATTTGTATTTTATGTGCATTCGTAGCAAACCTTTTCCATATGCTTTTGGAAGTGAAATGAATGTTAGACAATAGGCCATAATTGCGCTGTGATGAGCAATGCGCCTTCTACGCCAAAGGCCAATCAGTATGCTTGGCGGAGCATAAAAAAATACAGCCAAGTATGCATTTATGCTATCAAAGATCGTGATCTGAGTTGCGCACGTCTAACAGCACGTGCATTTGCATTCATTTTGGAAATTAATATTTATTGGTGTTGGTGAAAAAGGACAATCAATGGTAGGTACGTGGTATTATGCCATGTCCATTGGGGGAGCTTATGAATCTATTAACTATTGCCATCACAAGAATTTCAGGACATACAAAGAAGCTCATGAAATATTCATGGTTTTATGAAACAAGCGAACATCGGGGTAACTCATCCACCATCTACACAATTCCACCAATTAAAGTATCTTATGTATTTACTGAAGCACTAATGATAGACAATGTTGTCAATCTTGAGTCAACAACGATTGTTATCTTCACATTTGATTTTTTTATATCTAGCTTGATAACTTCGTGGATAGCATGTTAACTTATTATTGTATGGTAGTTTGGGGGGGGGGGGGGGGGGGGGGGATGGAGAACGTGTATTGTGACCGTTATGAATCTTGATAATTAACGATGAAATTAGTTGGATAGTCATTATTTCCAAAAATTCAAAATTAACGTGTTTACGAAAGTTTTTCAACCATCATTTAAGCCGAGAAATGAGAGGAATCATGAGATGTCGAAATAAAATTAATTGGTGAGGACTGTTGTACCTACAAACATGATGATTGAATTTTTTTTTGTAAATAGTAAAATTATAATTTCTAAAATTAATGAATATCTAGCTAATTTCAACGTTATTTATCAAACCATACGATGATCTGGCCATACAAAAATTGACTTCTTAGATTTATAAGAACGAATTTGACATCACGTATGGATTTGTTCAATTTTTATTTTATAATGTTATCCCAAACGAAATTAGTTATTGGATGCAAAAGAAAATAATACAAATTGATGGACCACAATTACACACAAACAATTATGCAAATGATTTTTAAGTTTCACATTTTTAATCATAAAATTCAAATACTGAAATTATTTTCATTAAAAATACTAGATTATGGCCAAATGAAATAATAAAGTACAGTAGTATTTATATTAAAGTAGTAAATTGTAGGATATTATTTTTACGTATTGTTCGTAATAATAAATCAAACATGATACAAATATAATATACAAGGGCAATAACATCAATTAACTCAAAATTTACATAATAATTCACCCTTCTACACTTTTAATCTACCAATCAAACCAATTATAAGACAATCTCTCTCTCTCTTATTTCAAAGCTCAACTAAATACCTTCTTAATTAATTACGCTCCCTTTACTATATTCATGGGAGCTACTGTGCATAGTGCACAACTGCGAATCCCCCTTTATCATATCCATGCTCTTAATTAAGACAGTCATATTTATATTCTCATTCTATGGCACATGATACAACAATATCATGTGCCATAGAATATCTCCAACCTATTTGCAGTATGTGGCTTGTTAGCAATAATAACTAAATCAAAATCATTTTTTATTTTCAATCCATTATTTATTGGGCAAATTATTTCGTCTCAGTCTATTTTTACGGGCTAAATGTAACTAGTTTATTTTTATTTCACAAATTTCAAATTATTTTTTAACAATTGGATAAGTTAATTGGATGAATAACAAAAATAGAGAGTAGGTTGAAATATATAAATAGAAAAATAAGCAAGCAAAATAGGAATTGTCATTTTTTTATACTTTTAGCTAAATAAAACAAAAAGTAGAGTTGTAATATGTAGATAAAAAAAATAGTAAACAATATAGAGATTTTCTTTTATGCTACGTAAAATAAAAAGTAGAGTTATAACACACATAAAAAATAACTAGACAAAATAGAAAATTTTATTTATTTATACTTTTAACTAAATAAAATAAAAAATTAGAGTTGTTATAATATTTGGCCAGTGCCCAGAAAACTAAACTAATTCGGGTTTCGGGCAAAAAAACACGGAAGATCCGGAGCTGGAAAAAAATCCTCCTCCATCCTCCTCCCCCCCTTTCTCTCTCTCTGTCCAATTTGCACTTCACCTGTGGCCTCTCCGTATACAGCCGGTATGTCGACCCTCTCGTCCTTCGCCGCCATTTTCACTCCTCCTCCTTCTCTCAAGAGAGCTTCGTTCCCGCCTCGCCCTTCCTCTCATTTTCAGTTCCTCTCTAATAATCGGTGAGCTATCTCTCTGCCTATTATACCAATATACAAAAAGGAAAATGCGGTACAGATGGATTATCGCTGTTTTTTTTATTTGTATGTGTTTTCTTTTAATAATTAGTGGGCTGTGCCGCTATTATGAAATTATTTGCCATTGCTGTTCAGTTTTGATGCTTTTTATTGGAATTTCGTCTGTTCATTGATTACTATTTTTTTGGCTGGTAGTTAAACCTATAGTTGCTGATGATGAAAGCAAATAGTGGGTTTTACAATTTGCACATATAACATCTAAGTTATTCTACCTAATGTTGTTCTTGCATTGTTCTCAACAATTGGTGGAAAGAATCTAGTTTTCACAACCTTGACTTGCCAATGTCATTACTAAGTGAGAGAATGATGTTTGTTTCAAACAAATAACGCTTTTTTGTTTTTCTATGGAGGGACTGGAAAGAGATGTACAGTAGGATGCATTGGATAATGATGAAACTTATACCTAGGAGATGATTCATTGGTGGAATGCGATAAAGTCCTCTTGCTTCTATATGGTTTGTGGCTCAGGGTGTTGAATAGTGACAATCAAGTGAAATAGCACACATTGAGTTACCTTTATGAATGTCCAATCACTACTTATGCAGAATTGTAATGCATAAAATAATGTTGATTCACGTTTTCATTAATTTGTGCAGTACTTTGCAAAAATGCCATTGTAGATTTGAGGTCTGATTGAATGCCATGCAAGTGGATAAACTCCTTTTCTTATGCTGCTTTATGCTTGAATAAGACAAACGAATAAGGGGTGACTAAGTAAAGTAATAGTACCGTGTTTAGTTTTGTGCATGTTGGAAACCTGCTTTACTCTTCCTAAGGAATGCTAGTCAACAAAGCAGGTTAATTTATCCCTTTTTTTGGCTTTTGAGATCTTTTCATTGTATTGTATTCTAAAGCTTGATGCTGAACTCCCAGCTGGTAGAGTTTATTTGGATAGTTGAAATTGTAGAACAACTGAGTGTGTGTGTGTGTGTGTGTGTGAGAGAGAGAGAGAGAGAGAGAGAGAGAGATTGATTTTGTGTGATATTCACATGTTTCATATTTAAGACAATGATGTTGATGTGTCCCTCTCTAGTTTTAGTTTCTGCAGGTTTGGTGTGAAGTGCAGTTATGCAGAGGCAAGCATTAAGGAGGATTCTAACTCGGCTATGATTGATGTCGTTGCTGATGTTAAGACTGAGCGGGTATGAAGTGTGTACTCATTTCCCTTCTTAGATTGCAAGAATTTGTGCAATTAAATGTATTTTTAACAGGTTACTTTGTGCTAAAATGCTTCTTTTAGTAGGTTGTAGTCTTAGGAGGCAGTGGTTTTGTTGGTTCTGCTATATGCAAGGCCGCAGTATCCAAGGGTATAGAGGTTATAAGCCTAAGCAGGTGTGAGAATGTTTATGCACAATACCATGCATTCCAAATTTAGGTTTTTCTACTTACTATTCCCTCCTTATTAATCTGGTTTATCGCATTTGAAGGAACTTCAGATCGTTTTGTGAAGAATTATATGGCATTAACTTATGTTTTTGAAATTTGAAATCTTAAGCTTTTCCAAATGCTTTCAGGTCAGGGCGTCCTTCTTACACAAATTCATGGGTAGATCAGGTCACTTGGATGCCAGGCATGTTCGCTTTATATTTTTCTTCAATGGGCTTTTATTGAATCTTGAAATTCACTGTGTTACGCAAAACTCAGTAGTTTTGACAGCAGTTGTTAATATGACAAGTTTGGTGGACATTTCTATATGTTGTTAGGTAGTGTTCAGTAAGTTGAATGGAGATCATACTGAACATCTCGGTTTCCGGTGTGTGGGGAAAATATATCCATAAACATTCGGGGAATCACTGCAAATGTTTGATGGACAAAAGATGCATAATATCGTAGTCGACATTGGCTAGATGTATATTGGTATGAAGCTATATGTTGATTCTTGAAGCGTGTAAGGTATAGTATAGATAAGGTGTAGTTCCAGCCTTGGGCCAGTTACCCTCGCCATACCATGGCTTACTTTACGAGCTTCTGAATTCCGCAGGCCTTTTTTCCTCCTTTATTGTTTGGCACATGTAATGTGCATTAGAACTGTACATTTAGTAGTTCTAATGAGACAAGATTTTATTCACAAGGTGTTAAAAAAGTGCAGTGGACATATAAATAGCTTTATGGATAAATGATTTTTTTCCAGGCAATGTTCTGAGATACTCTGCAGTAACTCGAAAGAGTGGACACAGTTGATGTGAATAAGAGGGCTATTTTGCAGGGGATGTTTTCTATGCAAACTGGGATGAAGTACTTCCTGGTGCTACTGCTGTGGTTTCAACAGTAGGAGGTTTCGGTAGTGAGGAACAGATGCAAAGGATAAATGGCGAGGCTAATGTTGTTGCAGTAACTGCTGCAAAGGAATATGGTAAGAAATTGTTGGTTTTCATTGTACTTAGTATTCAGGATCTTAATTCCCTTTTCCCCCTCTATTACTAATACAGAATATCACTGCTTTCCTGCATGCATTGCTCCATAGCAATGTCCTCTGGGGTATAGCCTATATGCAAGTTTTTTAATTTGTGTACATACTTCCACTAGTATTTGGATTGCAGCAGGTACATCAATCTTGTTCTTACTAGTTGTCCCAACAGCACCATTAATCAATTGTGTATCTGGGTGCACAGTTAGGTCTCAATTGATAATTTTGCATCAGGCATTTGAAAGCTAGTTATCAAATTTTGGAACCCCTTTGAGTCAATAAACAAGGAGGGCAGGCATTCTACCTGGGCAATTGTCATAATTAGTGCATAAGCAACCTGGATAATCATCATTCCAGAAATAATAAGAAACTATATTACCCATAGTATGAACCTAGTTTTTTCCTTCTCCTTTGTATATAACATAGGAACTCTAGCTAGATATACTTGTTGAAGTGCAAAGACGTGATGACTTGTGTATGTCAGATCATCATAGCAGAAATTTTCTCCATTTTGTCAAAAGGACTTCTTAAGTCCCCAATTCCTGATATGAATGCTAATATGAAATAACTTCTTTTTCCGTTCTTCATAATTGCTCTGAGAAACATTAGAAAGAGAACCTTCTTAAGAAACCAAACCAAACTAGATTTAAGCTGTTTCCCATTAATTTGGGCTTGGCTACGTGGACCATTTATCCAGTGAAGGTAATCTTTTAATATAATGTTGAAACATGGAGTTTCTTAAAATAATTTTATTGATTTTTCATTTTTTTCTTAAGTATACCAGATTCATCAATATGTGCATCTCCAATTTCACATTTCTCATCCATATGACTTTTTGATGTGATGTTTCGATGAGAGATGTGCCGAGTCGCTGACCAGTATATATTCTCATTTCCCTTGCAGGAATTCCCAAGTTCATCTTGATTTCCGTGCATGATTATAATCTACCATCATTTCTACTATCGTCTGGATACTTCACCGGGAAAAGGAAAGCAGAATCAGAGGTTCTCTCCAAATATCCCTCCTCAGGTATACAACCATCCCTTTACACATTTCACTCATTCTGGCCAAAATCGATGACATTAAACCTGTCATTGATACTTATTGGCTTCTGTTGACTATGATGCCAATGCAAAATTGGTGGTTAATAAATGTTGTTAGCTAGGCCAAAAAAACTATCTCGAGTCACGTTCTTTCGTACTTCTTGAACTTCACTTCTTAATTTCTGAACCACTTGTCAAAAGAACAATTTGTTAGAGAAGGGTCTAAGGATTTTACCTTTTATGTGCTTACTTCGCTTTATTTACATTCTGTATGGTTTGGTTTCTACTCGACAGGTGTTGTCTTAAGACCAGGTTTTATATACGGGAAAAGGCGGGTAGATGGGTTTGAGATCCCTCTGGATTTAGTAGGGGAACCATTGGAGAGATTCCTGAGTAGCACTGAATACTTCACCAAGCCATTGAGCTCACTCCCAGGTTCTGATCTATTATTGGCACCGCCTGTTAGTGTTGATGATGTTGCACTTGCAGCCATAAATGGAGTTTTGGATGATGACTTCTTCGGCATTTTCACAATAGAGCAAATCAAGGAGGCTGCAGCCAAAGTGAGGGTTTGATACATACTATATAGATCCAAACGTTATAATGCATTATCTTTTTCATACAGGTCCCAGTAACATTAATTGCTTGGTTCCGTGACCCTTTGAAATGGTACATTCATGTCCGGTCTAATGTTAAACCTTGAATTTCTAATACAAATTATTGGGCCAAAGTTTTTGCAGCTGGTACTTGTATTGGCTTAGGCTCCATTTGAGATGTCTTCATAGTTAGCCTTTTTTATGATTTTTTTTTTTGTATTTGTTACCTGTTTGCTCCTTTTGTCAAAGAACTTTAGCTTTTTTTCATGGCCATTAGAGCAGGAAAATTAAACAACTGGATCATATTAAAAAATCTATTAAAGAGTAAAAGTAAAGAAGAAAAAAAAAATACTTTTTTTGCTTTTGGCATACTTCTGTAATATAATTATCATTGAATTTTTCATTTAAAATTTTTCCGTTCCTCTATTCAAAAGGTACCGGAAAAGAAAATTCTTTATGCCAGAGATTTAATAAAAGTCGTTCTATAGGAAATATATTCCATGGAAAAAGCTGAATTAAAGCCTTATTCTAGTTCATACTGCTTCCATTTGGAAACAGCAACCAAGCAGTTTGGCAAGTACACATGAAGCTGCTCAACACTTCAAGGGCTCCAGTCTTCATTATTGCTAATTAGGGATCATGTGGAGTGAAAGTGGTGTTGGATACATTCCATCAATTTTGACGCTCAGAGAATAATAGAAAATGTACCCAATGAATTGCTTAACTTCATATTGGGGAAGAAAAAACCAATGGATCAAACGATAAACCTAACAGCACATAAACCACTAAGAAGCATGAAACAAAAAACCAGTTGATCAAATCATATTCCAACATCATTGTCCATTTTAAAAGCAAAACATCCAAATCATAACTTTGTTGCAACTGCTCATCACGCGATATATCTTTTAATTTCCATGGAGCTGTAATGAAAAGCTCAATGCATTGAGCTGCTAAATGTGCGTGTCCAGATGGACAAGATGTAACAAATGCTAACGACATTCCATAGTCTTCATTACACATATCAAACTATCCTCGTCATAAGGTGTATCAGACTACTCATTGTCTCCGTTTGGCGATGTAGTTGAATGCCTAATCATGTTGCTTTTTGCCAGTAGACTGCTCCGCAAGGTACCTACATGATAATGCTCAGTTTTAACCCTTGAGAACTTAATTTCAGGAGTTTTAAGGATCAAAAGCTATTGTCAAGCAAACTTATATGCAATGAATCAGACAGGCATATTTAGTCAAACCAGCAACAGTGGCACAACCAAGCTATAGTGCAATGGCATTCAATCTTCACCTAGTTTGATGAATCATGCATGTATTTAACATGCATATATACTTGCTCTTCAATATGACAAGTTATTTTCTTTTTCATTTCTTCCGAGTGGCACCTAAACTAGCATATAGAATGTACAAAGGCACGATATAAAATCAATTCTGCCCCTGTGAAGACCATCAAAGACTCCACAGATGGCGACACCTTTCCAATGACCCAACTTGCAATGTAGTTAAGATCCTACTGTTTACATTAATTACTGAAGCCCCCACTTAGTAGAAGAGAACAGCCTATTTTCTTTCACCCTCCACAATCACCAAATCAATATAAAGGTGCCAGCCCTTTTCTCTTGCCAGTTGCCAAGATTGCAACCTCTCCAACAATGGAGTAAATCAGTCGTCGTATTCGAAATCACCCACACGAAAAACATCATCAAACGACGAAAACTTTTCCACTATCCTACTTTGAATAAGAAGGTGCTCCACCGTTTCCCCAGCTTCCTTGCACATAAAACATGATGCTTTGATGAATAAGAATAATCTGGCAATTTCTCCACTATCAGGTGATGAACAATGAAATAGGCATAATAAGTGGCTCCATCTAGAAGAAAGGCATGAATAATACTTACATGCCAGTATAGAAGCCTGCAGAATACCAAGCATTAAAAACATCAGCAAGGTCTGTTTCACACATGGGACTTTGTTTCGCTTGTCCTTCATGGCTCTCTTCTGCTTTCTCTACAATCCATCAAAAAGAAATACAATAACATACAAAGATACTAAATTAAACGAATCCCCTGCAGAGACACGGATGTTCATATTATCAGATTATTGAATAGGTTACCAAAAAGACAGCAAAATACTAGGCACCTTTAATATTTGGTACTCAATAGAAAAGGACAGACTTAGCCCCATCAGCAACTTCAGCTTTCGTCTACTTTTCTTTTTTCACTTTTCTTACTTTTAACTTCTTGACATAACCAATTAATAATGAGTCATCACTGGAGGTCAAGTAGGCCATAACTAATCATGGTATATTAAACATCAGCCTGAAAACCCCGTGTTTTGCATTTTGCTCTTTCCTGTTTCTTTTCTTTTGTTTCCTTCTTTACTAACCTTTTCCTTTTGAAAGGTTGTGTTTTTCACTGCATTCCCCATAAAGTTAGATAGACGCTCATGTTAAACATGGTCCACTGGGCCAGAAATTTCATAGACTGGCGGCACACCTTTATCTAAAAACATTCAGAAGATTTTCCTATTTTACAAACAAAAAAACTAAATTTCCAAACTGGGCAATAATTTAATTATAGAAGGGAATAAAGGAATAAAAACTGCAACTATAGGTAAGAATCAAACGCTCCAAGCATTTAGTGGTTGCAATGAAAAGATTTTTAGCGGCAATTTTGTCCAAGGATTTTCAAAACCATAAACAAAAAGAGCAAACTTTTAATAACTTCCATCTCAACGGCTTCGCTAAAACCACAATATTTTCATGTCAACACAGGTAGAATAGTGCTCAGAATCATGAACGTCAGACATACCAGAAGCTTTTATCTTCAAGGAGGACAGTGCTCTTTCTGCAACTCCCATCGCTGTTTTGGTAATATCACCATCTTCAAAAGAAGGTGACTTTCCATTATGACCTATTCCAGAAGACGCCTCACAAGTTCTACCAACACAAGTCCCACCAAAAGAACATGGAGCCACCAGACACTGACCAACATATGGACAACATGAAGCAACAACAGCTGGGTAAGAAGATTGGCTTGTAGGGACTGGCTGTTCCCACTGTGCGCTAGAACCTTGGTAATCCCAGCTGCCAAACAGCTGAAGTTGCTGAAGAATCTTTTGTCTCTGCTCCTCAAGCTCATAATACTGGTTCAGTAGATGGGTATAATCTCCTGCACCTTGTGTATTTGAATAGTCTTGATGTACATCTTGTGCATGTTGACCAGATGTCGAAACTACGTTTGGTTCCTCTGCCAATGAGTCCACAAAATAGTTTTTTTGGTCTTCCAGAAGATTGGAAGTCTTGCCCACTTCTGTTGTGATATTTGATGCAACATTGCTGTTATCATCTGCTTGTTCAGGTCTACATACATAAAAAGTAGCATTTGAATTGTTGAGTTGGAGAACTAAGAGAAGAGGTTCCGATTCGGAACTTTAGATCAAAAGAACAAACCATCATCTTGCCAACTAGTCTATCTAGAGGCACTGTTTGATTAAATGTCACGTTGGTTGGAAGACGGCGTAAAACAGCCATCAACTAATCGTGGAAGGGTTTCAACAACCGTTGTTATGTTCAAAATGAAGGGTTTCATTTTTGTCATTTCAAATTGTTCCAAAGTCTTAGAAGTTGAATTCATCAAATTTAAAACCTTTAGCTGTATCATCGAGTACCCATTTCACTCGATAATTACCCCCCCCCCCCCCCACGTAGTTCTTCTGAGTTTCGAATAGTACTCAAGATCCTCTAAGAGCAGAAGGAACCGCTATAATGACCACTCTTGAATTCATCCTTTCTTTTTTATTGGCTTTAGTAAGTTTGACTATAGTTTATCGAATTCTACTTTCGAAAAGAAAAAAGAGTTTTTATTTTATTATTCCTAATTTGGATCTTAGTTTTCTTTTTATGTTTTCTCTTTTGCTTCTTCATTTTTCAAAATATTGTAGGATGACAAGAAGAGAATGTAACTTAGTACACAAACCACATTTTTAAATAGTACAAAGTATGGCTTTTCCTTTTTCCTTTTCTACTTAACCTTGGGTCCTAGCTTGCTAAGTGGTAATTGAGACATTATAGTAGAGTAAATTGAATACAATAATTTCACTATGATAATTACGATTGCTCAAGCAATAAGGTCACTAGATAAAACTTACATTCAGTTATTCTATAAATGCAACTCCAATGCTCAAATTCCCATTCAAAATTGCAATATAACATCCGCTTAGAAGAACTGTGATGAAGAGTTGATACAAGGAATTCAATGCCCGAAATTCGGATCCCAAATTTAATTTCGTACATGGTTTAAACTTCTTGTGTTCATATTTTGAAAATACAACAAGATTCATTCGTGTTCGAAACCCATAAACTTTTCACCAAAGGAAAAACTGAATACCTCTTATGGAGGGTCCTCAAACAATTATAGAAATAAGTATAGAAAATGAGAAGGCACAAAGTCAATGTTAATTAGTTTCTGTCATATGTAAGTCACTTCTCTCTCCTTCTTTCCTAGGGTAATGAGAAGGAGAAAGGAAGAACAAAAGAAAGCTACAAGTGACGCTCCCATCATATCTCTATCTAAGAAATGTTGTTCAACTCTTCTTCCTTATATTGTATGCATTACCTTGCTCTTCTAGTCCCTACTCACCAAGGCAATTGTCACTTTGACAATGAGCCCCACCGAATGAATTTGATTCGTAGCCGTATGAGAACCTGCCTCACAAAGAACTTCCCAAGTCTCTATCCCACTCCAAAGAAAGAGATAATTCTCAATTGCAGTTAAGTAGTGCGTGCTCATGCAATTAGATGCCCAAATAAACCAAGTATGCACACCGTAAAAGTTGCAGGTAGTTTTGAGCCTCCACTATTCTCATTTCTAGATCTTTCCCCTTCAAAAACTTCTATTTGTTTCCTTCCAGAAGTTCTAGAAGGCCCTTTCTACATTCCTAGCACCGACACACCAAATGTCTAAACTTGGATGCTTAACTCTACCTCCGCTTTCAAATGAAAACGACGAGTAAAAGCAAGTCAAATTTACGTAGAACTTAGAAGATTTTACCAAATAGCCAGCTAACGAAGCGACTAGTAAAAAGTTGGCAAAATTGGAACTGATTGTAAATAGCTAGTCAAATGCATTATATGTGTTAGAGATTGTTCTACATTAATTAGTTATTACCTCCAAAACTAGTATATGAGTTTGGACAACCTCCATTCATTGCCAATTGGTTTTGAATAAATGTTCATCTTTTTCTAGCTAGGGTTTCGGAGGCTTTTGGACAAGATTCTCTTGGTTGATTGACCCGTTATTAGTGCATTAAGTGTACTTGTTTCGTATGCTCCGTGTGCAATGAATCCTTTGTTTACTTCTCCACGTGCGGGCTAGAGTTGAACATGTGGGGAGTTTTAGAGTGTGTCCCACATTGATTAACTATAATCTACAAACTAATATATGAGCCTAGATGGTATCTCCATTCATTGTCAATTGGTTTGCGTTGAATGCTTTAACAATTTGAATCCTTAATTCAAGTTATCTACTAGGACTTGGCAAACCTCTGCAGGCCAAGGAAAGGGACAACATAGGGGAAACCCACCCACTAGTGGACATGCACACAATTGCAAACAGATGGGACACGACATGTCCTAAAATAGTTTCATGTGATCATGGGATAAAATCAATGACCATTGTTGACTAATAATATCATAAAGGAATCTACATAACAAGGCGGACCAATGAAGGGAACTGCATCTCCAACACTATGGGACAATGGCTAATTGAATCCTCGAAAGTTTGCTGATAAGAAAAAGTCAAAATCTTCTAAACAGTCATATTGATTAAGTAGGCCGTTCCCACCGTACAAGGCTAAAAAATTCCACTTCTCTCCACCTAATAGAGTTTTACAAACTCATGAGACAATGCTGTGAAACTCCAAATATCAAGCAATGTCACCTACCAATATAAAGTTCTTGGACTACAAAGAATTGCTTCTCGCGTGGATTTGAAGATGTCAAACAACCCTTTTTAAGTACCGCCTTATTGTATCATTGTGTTGTGCATGTTCCTTCAAGCCCTATGGTCAATGTGACACCAGCACCCCACTTGAGCAACAAAGGAAAAGGATATGCATAATTGTTGAGCAAGCCACTAAATATTCTTCTAGCAGTACACAAATTGGTTTCACTAAATATGCAAAATATAACATGTTCATGACTTTATTTAGCTCAATTACGTTACAAATAAATCGGATAAGAATGTATAGGAGAACTACTAATAAAACAAATTACAACTTGGAGAAACAATGGATAGGTTCAATTTATCATTCTTGGACCGGGTTATGGGAGAAAAAAACCAAGGCAAATTGTTTCGTCTACTAAGATTTCAAGCTATCACATGAAAACAGAAGTCTGTTAACAGTTTTATATCATCTTTGGATACACTTTTTTCTTCCCTTAAATATTTCCAATGCTCAACTCTTCCCTCTTCCCCCTTCCCCTCCCTGGCCCCTACTCTGCTCTTTTACCATTGCAATGTCTGTTTTTCTCTATTCTGTTACAAAAGAGCCCTTGTCATCTCTTCCCCAATAAAAAATCTCACTTCTCTCTCTATCTTTCAAGTAGCTCATCTCTCTTCACTGACAGCCAATCTAAAGGCTTTGTAGTGTAAGTCACTTTGTCACAAAGCTGCAAACAAATTTTGAAGGGTTTGGACACATCATTTTATCTATTCTATATATAAAGGGAGAGCACCAGTTTAGTGTCTCCCAATTTTGTCATTGCGTCTATTTTTCAATTCCAATATTGCCCCTGAAAAATATTTCTAATTACTTTTGAGTTATCTTAATCACCCCATAACGATAAAGATAAAAATGACAATTTATCTTCCACCAAATACTCCACATAACCACCCACTATCAAAACTATCAAATAAGGTCACAATTCTTCAACTTGCACACACATCGTGTGTGCCCCGGCCTCTAGTCAATAGAATTGGACACCACGTCAGCATATATATGGATTTTACTAAACATTTTCCCGTGCAGAGCATGAATGATCTCTCTCCTATTTTGATGGTTTTGTTTTCTCTCCCTCTCTATGGAATCCTCTGCACTCCTCCACACACCCACTACCTGCACCATTAGAAATGTATGGACCAGAGACCACGAAATTGTTATATAGGGCTATCGTCTGTCTTTGGAACCCTTTATCTCCATCTTCGTTAAGTCATTCACAACCTCTATGCAATTTTGGAACGTGCCAACGATTAAATAACTTATTAGAAATACAAGATAGCCAACGAAAATGTCAAGAAAATCCCGTGCTTGGGGGATGCCCTCGGCATCGAGAAGGTATCCCCAATAGCAGGAGACAAAATATTTATCTAAGCCCTCTCCCTCTTCCCAAAATTGCACAGAGATTGTAAATGACATCACAAAGATGGAGAGAAAGAGAGAGATAATCCAAAGATAGATGATAGTGCTATATCCACGATTCCATTGTTCTCTATCCCAAAAAGGTTTTAACGTTGTACGCAGTGGGCTTGTGGATGAGTGGAGAGGATTCAAGAGGAGAGAGAATAGTTGAAACAGTAAAGAGGGAGAGGTAGAGGGAGATAGAATCATCTAAATAGCACAGAGAGATCATGATTGCTTTTTCCGAGAAAATATTTAGTGAAACTAGCATATGTTTAGGGGTATCCGATTCGATTAATGAAAGAACACCTATCCAAACCCTCCAAAACTCATATACAACTATGTGATGAAGGAAATAGATATTACAAACAGAGAAAAAAATGAGAGATAAAGCTAGAGGGAGAATGGGTTTTAAAGTTGTATGAATAAGTGAACTCAAACTGCACAGTCTCATATTTGGCTGTCGGTGGAGAGAGATGGGCCGCTTTGAAGGATAGGGAGGGAAGTGAGATTCTTTGTTGGAAAAAATGACAATGTTTGTTCCATAGCAGAATAGCAAAAAACAGATGTTGCAATCAATTAAAAGTCAGAGAGAGAGAGAGAGAGAGAGAGTGTGTGGAGTATTAGAAAAAACTAACAGAAGAAAAAAGTGGATTCAAAACTGAGATAAAATCTGTTGATGCGGTAGGATTTTGTTTTCCATTGATAGCCTAATCTGAATAGACAGAACATCTCCTTTGGGTTTATTTCTTATAAGGCATTCCAAGAATGGCAAATCGAATCCATCCAACCTCTGTAATAACACCCCTCAACTAAAAACTAAAGGGTAAAGTGAAATAGGTCAAATGTTTAGCTGAAAGGAGTGATAATGCAATTTCTATCAATACTATTGCCTACTCTAACTTTGTTTCATTCCCACTCATGATGACAAACTTGGTACCCCCAGCTTGATTATGCAACAACTTTGATTTGTTCATCCTATGAGTTAGAACTGAGAAGTCAATCCTTATCTCCACTTTCCTCTCTAGGACCCCACATTTAGTCAGCTTGCCCAAACCCGCTCCATGTAATCCCTTGGCTATCGGCTTGACTACGTGAGTCTCTACTTGAGGTCCCCACTTTGATGATGTTTAGTACACTCTGCTAATTTGAACCTCTATCTAGGTATGTCCCTTCTATACTACCGATACTTATCATTAATGTTATCTTCAAAGTTCACCCCTAACACTCTCATGCTTGTCTAAATCGGAAGCAAGGTCCAGGGACGCCCCATGCCTCAAGCTGCACCATAACCAGTCTTAGAGATAAATCTTCATTACAAGACATTCCATACAAATACATGTGGCGTACTCCATATAACTCCCATAATTGAGGAGCTCGCTCAACCACCTTTACAGTTTGTGAGGCCTATGAGGATCTTGGCGCCTTGAGAACTAGTGGTTGTTAACTCCAAATTTTCAAACCAAACATAAAGAGCCACGTATCCCTTGGACAAAACTTTGACATGGGACCTAGCCACACTTACGTGAGCTGGCCTCCACGGTTCGAACAGTTACAAATTGTACATGGTGGATTTTCACACCTTCGTCTACATTCATGCACGACACCATTCTTCAGTAGGCCTAGAGGATCTAGATCTTCTCCGTCACCGCTCTCTTGACGATACTCACCCTTAATCATCCATAACAACCAAGGGAACTAGTAAATAGTGTTTATATCACAAGCTCAAGAACATTGACAAACTCGGAGTTCAAACTTGTCCTTCAATCATCAATCAAAGTTTCCAATCCCAAACTTGAAAGAAGTACAGATCAAGCAAGAAAAAAAATGCTCCAAGAGGGTATATTGGCTGACCTTCTAGCCTCGTGACTTCCATCGACCAATGTTGATAAGCTTTCTTCAACGTATTCCACAATTTTTCCTCCTGTCTTGGAGCTGTCAGATAGTCCTCTACCATGCATAACCTAGAAAAAATAGTCAAAGGGCATCAGAGATTTGTCTGTCGAGACACTTTGACGGTAGAAATCAAAATCAACAGGATGATGAGATGTCAAAGTAAGAGTCAGAATAAAACAACAATTAATAGAGATTGAAAAGCTAGAACTTTATGCTCGCGCACTAACTCTTGTTTTTATAAGACATTAATATCAATAACTCATTCCTACACTGTAATAGCATGCAAGACAAACTGTTCTTTGATATATCATGTAGTCCGTCCTGCTCCCTCCAACCATTATTTGTAACCATACAGACTTGACATCTTGGAACTAGTTTTGTGGTCTCCTTATCACATTATGTTACCTTATCAAATGTGCAAGGCATCCCTTCCAAGAGGGGATATAAGCCTACAACAGAATACATGCACTTTCCCTGAGATAGAAGTTTCATTGTAAACCTGGCAGCCTAGTGACATAACCCATCTAACGCGTGTACCAATCAGAATAAACACATGGTTGGGCAGTTCTCCAGGACTTTAGGGGGACAAGATTCACAATTTAGATGTGAAAAAAAAATGCAAAGAATCGCATCAGAAGAAGGCAGTGGCCAAACCTGTTGCAACTGAGGTTGGAGGCCGCTAAGCATGAGGAGATGAGATGCTAAACAAGGAAATCAATGCGAAGCTTTGAAAAATTTAAATAAAGAAGAGCTATACAAGGCAAGGAAGCAATTCTTACATTTGCGTCCTCCACAAAATACAATTGAACAACAGTAAACCATTGAACCATGATTAAAGCTAATGACGCACTAGCACTATCGAATAGCAGAACTTGCGCTCTAAAGGGAAGAAATCTATGAAACAAGCTATGTTGATCATCTTATTGGACTCTGAGGCAAATATAAACAAGAAAGGAAGAGTTTATTGAGCACTAATGTTTTTTCACCTTATTATGTGGTAAACACGAAATGACGCGACATACAAACTAACTATGTGCTCAGCTTCCAGTCTGTGAATTGTATTGTCGCTCTTAACAAGAATGGCTTGTTTAGCTTTTAGACCAGTCTCAAATGAACTTTGATCAAGAGCTCATGTAGCTTGGTTTTCTATGGAGTCCTAAAGACCATATATGCTCATTTTGCCGACTGCCAACATAATCAAAATAAATAAGAACTTCCAAAATGTGTTCAAGCTTGACTTTTACTTGTGTATATATTGAGCTGAGCAGCTTGGTTCTTTTTCCAGTCCTACCTACAGGCCGAACGCATCACAATTTTCAGCGATTTTGATCACCTCAATTACCGATTCCAATGTCCCAATCACCAATTCACCACTAGCCATCATATCCCACAATACATCCAGTTCTAGAATCTCTTCTTTCTTGCCTACCATTTCTTTTCTTTTTAAAATATCTTCCATTTTATTGCTCTAAACACGCTTGGAGTTTCTTCCACATGGATTAATTATTACCTCCAAAATCAGTATGTGACTCTAGACGACCTCTTCACTCATTGCCAATTAGTTTTGAATAGGATGCTTTAACATTGTATCAGAGCTAGAGTTTTGGAGTCTTTTGGACAAAACTCACTTGATTGATTGTTCCATTTTTTGTGCCTCAAGTGCACCTTGTTCGTTATGATCCTTGTGTTTTGATTGTTCCATTGTTTGTGCCTCCCAGGCTCATGTGCAAGAGTTTTAGAGTTTGTTTCACATTGATTAATTATTACCTCAAAAATTAGTACATGACCCATTGCCAATTGATTTTGAGGTGGATGCTTTAACAAACTGTCACTCATTCACCGTCACTACAACAATTTTATCCACATCCTGCTACACAAGTTGAGCAATAATACACGTCAACAAGCAGAGCTAAGTCTATTCAAATGAGGTCTTAACACTTAAGTTACTTCGATATACATTCATACATCCAATATGTGCAATTAAATGAAAAGGAAATTGCTCTCATTTTCCAATAATGCGCCATGCCCATTTCCTCCCTCTGTGTATGTAGCGCTTGAGGCCAAATATGAAAATGATGGTTCTTAGTTAGATGGATGTGGGAATCGCAAAACACTATAATTTTTCAGTCCGTCGATCTTAATCAAACAGTCTCCGTCCATGACAACCCCCCACGGACGCGCGAACAGAGAGAGAGAGAGAGAGAGAGAGAGAGAGAGAGAGAGATGGTAACCTTGTACTTGGATATGGCATCATCGAAGGCGTGGACGAGGGCGGAATCGTCCCAGAGATCGACTTCCTTCCCCATAGCGAGAATGCTCCGCTCCGGCGGATTCAACGACTCCAAGTCCAACTAAACAGTTCTGTTTTCGACAGGCAGGCCTTGGAGCATATCCGGCCCTCACTCTAAATTTGCGTAAACCTTCGTTAGACCATCTTCCGGCATTTTAGGGTGGTTTGGAAATCTATTTCTCAACTTTTTATTTTTAGTTTTTTGATTTTTTGGTTTAACTTTTTAAATTATGATCATAATAAATTTAAAATTTAAAATGAGTACTTGAAAAAAAATGTACAAAATATATTTTGTAAAAGTAATTAAATAAAAATAAAAATACAAAAAAGAGCTATATACTTCTTTTAAGTTTTTGCTCCTAAAATTTAAAATAAAAAATGAGAAAATGTGACTTTTAAATAGTCAAAATCCAAAAATAAAAATAAAAAAATGCAAAAAAAGCTGCCAAACACAAAGTAAAATTTTGAGTAAACGCAGAAATTTCTTAGTACGAGCTTTCTTAAACTCACGTTACATAATAAATTTGACAACAATTTTCGTACTTATAATTTTACATAGAAAATTTAAAATTTAAAATAAAAATTTTAGTATCTCTAAATCTGGATAAATTTTTAAATAAAATTTAATTTAAAAAATGAGTTTTAGTTAAACAAATAGTGAGTTTAAAATGTTTTTTAATCAT
Organism: Arbutus unedo; assembly: GCA_014822125.1. Classification (NCBI taxonomy): domain Eukaryota; kingdom Viridiplantae; phylum Streptophyta; class Magnoliopsida; order Ericales; family Ericaceae; genus Arbutus; species Arbutus unedo. Next base: position 26,508 of record JABCMJ010001964.1, read on the forward strand.
GCTTGGCTTTTGACTAAAAAAGGAGTCTCACTGTCCACATAATATAAATTACTTTTTAAATATATAGTATATTAATTAGCATAAATTATATTTTACCTCTATACAGTTGAGGATTTGTGTGGATTCCCTTTGTCTTTTGGACATGAACACATAATTTTTATGATTTCGAGGTAATCCCCACTTGGAAATTTGTCACCTGATTATATTAAAAGTCTAAAATATTTCTCTTTTAACCAATGCACTTATGTGAGTTTTTGACCCTTGAGTCTAGAATAATACTAGGGTTATAAATGTATTTAAAACCGTTGAATATATATAGGACTCTCAATAATAATTTGACTCCACATGCATCTAACGATTTTGAACACATTATGTTCCAAGACTTTTCCTCGAGTCTACTTATCTCTCTCTCCCCCTCTAAATCTCTCTCCTTTCAGATTTAAGAAGAGCAAGTCTAAGAACACAACTTTCATACACAAAATTGGATACAGATTCATTAGGAATCGTTTGATGCACGTGAAACCCTTCATAATAATATGGGTTCCATGTGTATCGAACGATTTTAGATGAGTCTTTCTATATTTGTGTATAAAATGTTGTGTTTTTAGACTTTTTTATTAAAAAAAATTATGCTCTTAAATCTCCTGCACCTAAACTTAAGCATCTAAATGTTTGCGATTATCCACTATGATATACTATATGTTGGAGATGGACTGTGCAAAGAAAATATTTCAAAAAATATTGCGGGATAAGTAAAGACAATAGACTCTATTCAGTTAAGAAAAGAAGGTGCTCTGAAAACGGTGAAGAAGAAAGTAGACACTAATAGAAAGACAATCGTAGAATCTCAGTCCCCAAGTGAGCCTAGGAAAGAGGTAGGGGTAACTCTCAAGTGGGGAACAAAGGCCTTTGAGAAAGCTATCTCTCTCTAGCCAAGATATTGTCTCACATTAGGAATTAATCTCACATTAATGTGTTGACTAGACATGAGTGTCGGATATTTATAGGCGCACTAGGTCCGTAATATAGAACCAGGTGTCTCAATACCCTTTCGACATGTGCCCCTTGCTTGCTCTCTATATGCAATCTCGTGAAAAACTGATTTTCTTTGTGTAAGCCTTGAAGCCAACATTCAAATTAAAAGTAGAGCCATTGATTTGATTGATTGGTCTTGGCAGATCGTTCTCCTTATTCTTTTTAGTCTCTTCTGAGTTCTCTCTCTTTCCTTCCATATTATCTAAGCCAATCAAGCCCTTCTTGTTTTTTTTAGTGATTGAAAACCGGTTGATCGAATGCATATTTGAAAGGGTGAGACTTTGTATGCTATACATTGCTTGAGAGAATGGCAAAACTGACTCTACAACTGCACAAGATGCGCACTGAAGAGATCTTTTTCATCACCTTCTAAGCGCTCCGTTGCAGCTAGTAGCACTAAGACTAGCAGGGCATTCAATAGCAGCGGAGTCTGTGCTAGCATAACCAGGCAGGCACACGACTCTATCTTGATGAATGTGAACTTGAAACTGCCCTTAGTCCCACCTCCGTCTCTCACCATCAAGAAATCATCTCGTTCAATCGATTCTCCTACAAATGCATTGCATATAAATATGCTGTTTAATCCACTAAGACCAAAGCATATGAGCTTTTGCTTTAGCTTTTGGTTTAACTTTTTGCTTAACATTAGTGATTTACATAACCTGAGTTGAAAGATTCTCTTTCTTCCTTTAGTTTAGTTTCCCTCATGGCAGAATCTGTACCCTCATCTACCAAACCACAGATGCCCATATGCAACCTCTGACTGCGATGGTCGTCACCCCCGCAATGGTTTTGCGATTGGCCTCACAGTGACCTCTTCTCTTTTGAAGCCCCGATCCACTAGATTCCATTTCTTTCCTGTAAAAGAGATTTGGGAACCACGTACTCGACCTATCTCGTCATGGTCATCTAGCTCGTGCGGCCCCCTCACCCGAGTTTTGCCATTGTGACTCGATTAGGCACGCGTTAGAGTTGAAACTTTATTTCTAGGATTTTATTTATATCTCATCTTTGACCTCCCCCTTGCTTTATTTTTTGGCTATCTTTGTAGCCGCTCGGACACATTAATTTAAAAGAATAAGTAACTAAAATACCATCGTTTCATTTAAATAAGAGTTGAGTACAGGAAATAATGAAAATACATTTCAAAATGACTGGTTTATATTAAAAAGACTTTAAACTAATGTCAAAGTACGTAGTCTTAAGACTAATCTAAGTAAACCATGGTTCCACTGTGTCTTCCTAGGGATAAGCGCTATTGTGCGGTGGATAATCTGGTCCAACTTTGTCATCATCGATACCTGGCATGAAATGCCAGGGGCAGAAGAAAGTTGCACCATGAATTTTGACACTCAGTAAGTTACCCTACCCTTAAGTTTCCTTTTTAATGGTTTAGAGAATTAAGATGATATGCAATGTGTAAATGTATAGAAGTAATCAAGATTTAGTAACCTCATGCAATAAAATAAGTATAAAAATAAAAAGTACAAAATTTAAACGAAATATTGTAATTGAAGTCATAGTGTATATCAATTTCAAACGTTCTATAAGTCCTCAACTCAAATTAATATATTCTATGTATGAACACGTCATATAATCTCATCAACTGTTCCAAGAACGATCTTGTCATTATAATTCAAATCAACATTTCTAAATCAATGACCTCGCCATTTATTCAAATCGACATTTCTAAATCAATAGTCTTAAAGTATGGTGCTTCCGAATGATAATAATCCCAACCACCTAACTAACCGTGTTTTCCAACCACCATGCTCCCCAACCACAATGTTTTCCGATCGTCATGTTTCCAATCAATATGTTATCCCTAACATTATATTTTGTCGTTACCGTGACAGAGCAATATGGTTTTAAAGTTTATCTAGAAGAACATTAGACTAAAAAAGACACGGTAGGACTAGATATAATTTTGCCTCAAGCATAATTTAGTTAAACACATGACATGACTAAATTACAACGCTTGGGTAATACACAGTTTGGATCCATCACACTTTGGGTTAAAGTCAAAACTTAGCTCAAGTCGCATCACGACTATAAGATACACATAATATTCCCACGGGAACATATCAACAACAACTAATCGTATGCCATTATTAGTGTGTTTATGTTTGGATATTCACGTGACACCCCGAGTATCAATAATTAATCACCGTCTAAATAGTTAGAGTGTATTTTATAATATCGCCTGACTAGCATTTATCAGGTAAAGATCGTAAAATGAAAATACTAGGATTTGATAATTGAAGAGTAGCCATGCAAAATTAAAATTTGATATGTGAATAACATAATTCATGTTCGTAGTAAAATAGTTACGGATCCGTGCTAATGTCTTTATTAATTTTGAAATAACTCAGAGTCTATTGCATATAATATAGGGTGGAATATAATTTACTAATTTAAATAGAGTTTTTCATAAATTAATTTAATTAAAAAATGAAGATAATAATTTAATTAACATGATAACTATAAAGTAAAGGTAATAGATGTGTGAATTTAAGCTAACTTATAATTATATGGTCACGATTTATATTCGAATGTTGCCCTAATCTATTATTTATCTAAATAATTTCATATCACTTCGTAACTATATTCCAAGGTAAAGTAAATATAATACGATTTATAAATTATATAGGTTGTTCCAAGTGAAGGAATTACTTTATTTGAACTAATAAAAGTTTATTTATTTTAGTAATGTTGTTGCAAGGTAATGATTTAAAGAATTAGAACGCAGTTTAAAATATCCTTAGAGGAAAAAAAAAATTTATAAATCTTAGAGGTATAAATGTACTTATTATTATTTTTTGAAACGTTTAGGTTTAAAACATTAAATTATAACATTTATATAGTAGTTTACTAAATTGTTTATAGGGTCATTGTATAATATATATAATATAACTATACTAACTAGGATTAGAACTAAAACTAGGGGTGTTATTGTAATTTTATTTTAAAAACTTATGTACACTTTGTTTTTTTCTTTTCCCCCTCTTTTTCTACTATTCTTCTTCTTCATTTGGGCCTTCTCCGGTGAGGCTTCGTAATGCCTCGAAACAACTCAAACATTAAATCGAGAACTCTATAATAGGAATCTTACATTTGTTCGAAGTTTCGACGACATTTCAAGATGTTTCGGTTGTGAATTGGTTCGGCGGCAACGGCGGTTCTCCTCCTTCTTTCCTCCTCTTTCCTCCTTCCCTTATCTTGTTGAAAATGGTTTGTGTAAACTGAAAGGGGGAACATCCTTTTATAGTGAATGGAGGGGACAAAATCAATGGTTTGGAGGGTTTCCCGGGCATCTAATGCCCCGGGTGGAGGCTGCCATGGATGGAAATTTGGGTAGGTTTGGGGTGGCTGCAGCAGAGTAGAGTGGTGATGGGGTGATGGCTGAATGGAAGAAGGAGCTGACGGGCTGTCGGGAAGGGTGACAGGGGCGAGGGGGGAGAGTCGAAAGAATCCGAGAGAGAGAGAGATATGGATATGCATGAGTATGTGTGTGTGTTTAGTAATATATAATATATGAGTAAGCTTCTAACAAGGGATTTCTTATTTTGTTATGATGCAGACCTTCTATTTTCTGATCAAATTTTGATAATCCAAACTGTTTAATGTGTTTAAAATATATTTTTAAAGGTTAATGCGAGAAATCAGCTCAAAATATTATCTAGAAAAGCTTGATCCATTCAATTTTTCATAAAACTATTTCTGTCAACATTTATTAAAAACTGTTTAGATCAAACCTTTCTTGATATTATTTTGAATTGATTTCTTGTAGGTACCCTTAAAAATATATTTTAAAGACATTGAACGGTTCAGATTATCAAAATTTGATAAGAAAATAAGAGATCCACAACGTAGCAAAATAAGGGATCCCTTAATAGAAGAAGATTGTATAATATATATAATATGAATATATATTATGTAATAAGTCATATAATATATATACCATTAATACAAAAAAAATTATTAATTTCAAGAAACAAGTATATGTATATGCATTCACATACGTACTAAATTCATATACACAGAGAATTTAAAAAAAAATGTTTGAACTATGTATTAAAATCTCGGGTCATTACAATCTTGCACCTTGTTGTGATCGCCCCTTAGTGCATCATCTTATATTTTGGTTCCGCTTGGGTTGTGTCCCTTTCCTCTCCCTCGATGGGTAGGCAAATGAATTGACGACAACTGTGAGGGCGTTCCCTTTCATGACTCTCGTTGGGTAGGCGAAGGGTCCATAGTGACCACCGTGAGCGTGTCTCCCCTCGTGGCCCCCTGTCTTTTCGTTGGGTAGGTAAAAAGCCCAAGGTGACTATTGGGGGGGGGGGGGGGTGTTTCCCTCACAGGCTCCTGGCCCTTGCGGCGATGTCCCACTTCGCGACACCTTTCACTTTTACTGATTAGACAATGGGTGCTGCAAACATGGCATTCTAGCGTTCTGAATTGTTGTCCCGACTCGCCTATGTTGGGTAGATCTCGCAGGTCCATTGATTGTGACCCATTGATTCTCGTGAGTATGACCCATATTTAGCCCCTCGTGCACGTTAGAACGACTCCCCATTTAATGAGATCAGATCGACGAAAAAACACAATCATCCCCTGCGCCGCAACATGTACTGTGACTTAGGGAATGGAGGACTGTTGAAGGGACTATAAATGGGCCTTAGACTGACCAAAACAGCCAGCCAATACCAACCAGAGCAGCAAGCCAAGACCAACTAGGATATCCTCCACCTGCCCAACTAATAAGGCTGTTTGGCTCAGATTAAGTAGTGACCCAGAGATAACTCTTCTAAAAGATCCTTTCGATCCGTTTTGGCCCTATAGGTGTCATGACCCATTTTGGGAAAGGATGGGTTAGTGACCGGCCAGTGAGTAAAATCACTGAGTCCTTACTAATGTTAGTTGAAAATTATCATGGAATGATCAAATTATAGATGTCAAAAACTTTAAAGTTTTGAGCATATAACAATATATTAACAACATCGTCAAAACTCAAAGAACGTGCATAACTATTAACATACAATCCAAAATATCATTACAATCCTACATATAGCTTGCTCAAAAGGTACAAGTTACTGTCTATCTAAACTGTAAACTACAATATTTAACAAGTTCTTACTAACATTCCAAAAAGAACTACCAAGTCCAATGTATTCTAAAGTTGATTTTCTTGCTCACATTGACCTAACATGTTGTATAATAACATTCATTAGCAATGCTAGTGTGAATTCAAACATACGATATTTATAAATTCGCCATATAATTCTATCAAAAAGTAACAATATGAATATCAATATTATAAGGCATTTTATGAGTTATTGTGAAGACCATAAGAAACAACAGTTAATTCCATCTTCTTTTAGTACAAAATGTCAAGTTTCTATTTTCAAGTTTAATAGTCTAATGGCTGTCAATTATTCGTAAGTGGGAGTGACCCCCTTTTCATATATTTTTGATATGACGTCAACCACATAACTGCATTGGCCACGGTAACCACTCAATTTCTCATCTCGCTATATTCTAATCCCCTAGCAGATCGGGGCACCATTTAGGACGTTTAATTCACGTATTTCATCTATATTCCTTAGTTTTTACATGACTTATCAAAATTACAAGTTTTCAATTGCAAACATGCTTAAGACACCTCTTAATTCATGTATTGAGGATATCACATGTTTTGAATGCTTTAAACGAACCACAAGTAAACATCGTATGTTTGAACTCACTTTTTTATCCGAGTATTGTAAAAGTTCTTTCAATCAACGTTCATTGTCAATCTGATCACCTATAGTTAGATAATCATAAAATCTCAGTAACTTATCACTAACTGAAAAGTAGCTTTTAAACTATAACTCTCATGATCTAATCATGACCACTTTCCTATTACTTGACCTCATGATTTAATCGGGAGTTTCAGAACTTCAGATTTGCTAATTAAATCCTCCTAAAGTCCCTCTTATAATGTTAAACTAGATGGATGAGGCCTAACATATGATATTCATTAAAAACCAAATGAAATTTCATTCCGATCTACATCCGGTCGACCGGACAACAGGGGTGGTCAACTGGGGATTGATCAGCGACAACTAGAGGTCAATTCTATTAGTTATTAAGGGTCTTGGGATCTTGTGTCCACTAATTATGGTTTTTCAAAATGCCTCTTATTATAATAAGCTACGAATCTAAGTCCATAGATAGATTAAACATCGAAAACCAAGCAAAATTTTCATTTTATCAATTTACCGGTTGATCGGCTATAGGGGCGGTTGAGCAGGGGGGTGATCGACTGGTCGATCGGTCACTGCTTAGTGACGAACCAGAACTCAATTTTTTTCATTTTTGATTCTATAAACTCTAATAGTACCTCAAATACTTCAAAAAAAGTTGAAATCATCATTTTAGAGTTCTAATTCAGTAGAATAAATGTTGAATTTATACCTTTCGTTGCTCAACCTCAACTTCCAAACTTTACAATGGTATTGCTATGGCTTCCTGTTACCTTCATCTACTGCCCTTCCTTTTCAATGGTATTGCTTCTCTCTTACTCTTGCCTCATTTCACAAACCATTTCTCTCTTTATCAATATCCAAAATAATTCAACGTAAAATGGGATTTGTGAGGAGCACCTTGGTGTTAGATGGTTAGAAAAGTTGGGTAATTGATATGAGGTGTCCTCCCAATATCCCCCTGCTATTGCCACTTCCTTCATGCACATCCAAAATTCCCAACGGTTGACATATAACCCACTAAGGTAGATGATCTAGTGTAGGCACTCTTCTAATATCTATGCACTTAGGTTTAATTACATCATAGGTCTCTCAAATTAGTATTAATTTCAAAAGTTAAACTAAATTGTAATAATTCTCAATTAAGTCCCTCAATTTACAATTAATTCTGACTTGTACTCTTATCATTCTATTAATTGAAATTTTAAATTCTCAATCTTTCAAATTATGGGACGGGTCCTTAAAATAGGTTCGTTAACATTCTCCAGATGACGTAAGAGGAATCAACGCTGATCATGCGACTGTTGGAATCACGACCCATAGATCACTCATAATTCTCACTCACTCAAAAATTAATAAGCACGGAAAATGAGGGAAGGGGTATGCATTCATAACCTCCTAAATTGATTGAGAGCATATTCATATCAATATTGATTCTAATTAGATCGTCAGAGCATTCGCGACTGGCAAATCACCCTGATTATTAGACTTGTGTGTAGGAGTTGCTTGGCGGATGAGGTGAGGATTCATCACCATTTTCTGACATCATCATAAACTTTATTGAATTTTGAAATCTGTGGAGGATTGTAGAAACATTTTAAGTTTCAAATTATAGTTCCTATGGTTTATTAAAAAATTTATGTCTTTTATGAAATATTTTTATACTAATAATTGTGACTTTTACTAATAGACATCATTATGACAATATACACCTATGGATGTTAATGGTGGAAAAATACAATTCTTCTATTATTTTTTTACTCTTTCTATTATGCTTCCCCATATTATTTTAATATGTGTTTAATGAGAAATTTCAATAATAGCCGAGTTTATTAGCCTATTGGTGGATGCGAATATTGATAAGTTTGGCTTTATGATATAAGTTGTATCTTGAAGTTGATTGCCTGTTAGAACATGTGTAGGTGGGCAATAACATATTTAGAATAATGATTACGTGTCTTTTACAATCACATGCCAGATTTTGTACTTATTTTTTATCTACATATATGCTATTTGAATTGATTTTTTCGACTAATATTTTCAGAGTTTACAAAAGGCACTTTATTATAACGTTAACAACCCTATAACCATTCTAAGGTGTGAGAGAAGAGGCAAAAATCGAAAGACACTCTATAAAAAATAAACTAAAGAAGGGAAGTGTTACTTCTCCCTCTACAATATAGAATGATTAGTCATAATAATTTTCATAAATCAGTAGAAAAATAAGAGTTGTTCTCTGCATTCTTTCTTATTAGTTTGGGCTCACATAAATATCTTTGATACCTGACCTTTCAAACTAGAAAGTCTGGTGTGAAGCGATCAAATCTCTTCAGCTATGCATTTTGCTAATTTTTTTGAATGAACTAAAAAACATGTAAATAAACTTACAAAATTCATAACTAAGGAGGCCTACGAGATCAACTCTTTTAGTTAAAAATGTTAGATTTTATTGGGGCAGAGGAATCCTTAAATTGAAGCACAAAAAATAAGAAAAATTTAAATAAGGGTCCTATGAGCTTACACTGTGTAGGTTTTCATTCCATAAGTTTTTTCAAGTTATGTTTTCATCTAATTTTTACATGATTTGGCATTTTTGCCATTATTTTTTAGTGTCAGTTTACCTTTTTATTATTTTTAATTGAAAATATATATTTTCTAATTTAGTAGGTTGAAAACTATGGCAGTAAATTAGACTTGAAAGTTGAAAATAAATATGGTAAAACATATTTACCGGAGTCCAAATGATACTCATCGGAATCCAAAAGATATTCATTAGAATCATATTAGGAAGTGATATATATAATTTTTTTGGTTCCCTATTCTCTGTTCATGGGAATTCGATTTTATTGGTTCCTGGTATTAAATACTGAATGAAAAAATTCCAAGGATTGTAGGAATTCGATTTTATTGGATTAAATACTAAATCAAAAAATTCTAGGTATTCTGAATTTATTGTGTTTATCCTCCTAAATCTGATTTTGGTATATTCATCATACTATATCACTAAGATTTTCAAGTTCCAGTATTGGTTTACCAGAAATTGAAGTTCTTGTTTTCATCCCCCAAACCAAACAGAAAAAACTCTAGACATATAAAGAAGAAAATTAAGTATTGTGAGTTAGAATGATGATTTAATTGTCAAACGTAAAAAATATTTTTAGAAGTCAATCTTTATTTCCCGGTTAGTGAAGTTTGGTTTATTGTTGTTCATTTTTTTAGCATTCGTCGTAGGATTGTATTGGTTTAAAACTGTACGAAGGATTTGCAAAAAATTACCATTAGAAATATAAATTTACTATCATCTCAGGTAACAAACGATTTGTAACATTTTAACCCTTAGATTTATAGAAATTTACCATTAGAACTATAAATTTACCATAATCTCAAGTAACAAACGATTTGTACTATTTTAACCCTTAAATTTGCAAGTTTATCATCACAATTATAGAGGATAGTAAATTTATCATTGATCCTAACAAATTAACCATTGGATAAGCAAAATTATCACCACATGTAGAAAATATATACAAATTTACTATCACAATTTTGAATGTCAGCAAATTTACCATCAATTCTAATAAATTAACCATCAATTATGCAAATTTATTATCACTTATAGTTTCAAGCCCTTCACAAATCGAAATCTTAAGTCATAATTTTTCTGTAATTCTTTGTCCCAAAAACTCAATTTTGGTGGTGACAAAAGATTGTATTAATAGAGGGAAACGAATATAAGATTGGTTGGTGAGATACCAACCAAATTAAGAGGATTCACATACTAATACCGCTCAATAGACCGAAAAATAAGAAGAGCACCAGGATAGAACAGGAAAAGTCTACGTTGACGAAATTGTTATAGTAAGTTTCTTATACAAAATTCTCTTTTAGTGGTTTAAAATTCAAATTGTCAAAAATTAAAAGCTAAGATATTTTAGATATTTTAAAAAAAATAGAACAAAGTGATAACCTTTAAAAATAGGTGAGATGGAAAACTAACGAAGAACCAAATAATAATTGCCCCTTGAAATAATGATGGATGGACCAAAATCCAACACTTAAAAGTTGTAATGTTATTGAGATTATTATTCTTACTACACCTTAAATTGAGATTGATCCTTGTATTTTATCTTGTCCTGATATTCCACCACTTCAAAGTTAGGAGATACTTTCACAAAAGGGGTGGGTGGGAGATGTTGATGGATATTACTATGTCAACACAAAACCACAATTATTTCCATCGTGCTGGTCCCACTATTGTTCCATTATTAATCCCTTCCTTATTTCTTAATTGCGATTTTTTTTTTCAAACTTTTGGTTATGGCCAAATTATTATTATTTTTTTAAAAACAATCGGCATAATTTAATATTTCTTATTTTTTAATATTTTTTATTAGTCTTGATTGGAGAAATAAAAAAATTATAAATTAAAATTACAAAACAATTAAACCATTTTCGAAATTATTCGCGTTTGATGATTTTTTTAAAGTTTTTACTCATATTTGGTTACGTTTTGGATTTTTTTCGTTATGATAAACTGGCCGCTCGTGACCACAGAACAGACTTTCCCCACATAACCTGATGCCGTTTCAAATCAGTTTCCTTCGAAACGATGTCGTTTTAATGTTTACCATCTGTTACGACACCCTAGGTCTCACATCTCCGAAGCTACGAGGTCGGCTACCTCTTTCTCTCTCTCCTTTCCTGCTCTCTTTCTTTCCGCCCAAGCAACTCCAGCGCCATCACATTTAATATCAAAGAAGAATCTTCAAATCGATGAACACACAGGCTTCAGTCTCTTTCTTTGCCTTTTGACGTCGTCGTCTCGTTCTCACCGCAGCTCACGCTCACTTATATCTCGAGTCTGAGACGACGACGTTGACGGCGGCAAATCGATGCAGTGTTTGATTCTTCTCACGAGTAGGTATAGATCTTCTGTTCCGTATATGGATTTACGATTTTTTTCGTTTTTTGTCCAATTATTCCGCTCGAATTAGCGGATGCTATAAGAATTTTCAGATCGGTGTGATTTTGAGTCTTAAGAGCAATAAGATGCTGTTTTGCGCATTTTATTATTTTTGAGTAAGTCAAAAGGTCAGATACTTGTGTGTTGTTTTTTGGTTGAGGTACAATCGTCGCAAAATCCGGGTGTTTTGCTCGAGCCCCTTGGTGATTTTACGCGGGATCGTGAATTTTGGCCTTCAGTTTCCTGTTATAAAGTTTCGGAATTTAGTGATTCGACGATCTTTTTAGTTTTTTGGTTATCGTTGTTTAGATTCTCGATCTCATGGAAATTGAAGTTTTATGAATTGTTTGGTTTAGATACATGTTTATCTCCGTAAATCTACGTATATTTTTGTCTAATTCGGAATTGTATATGGTCTACAGTTTTATTTAATTTAAAATATACATATACACATGGATGGAGGGATTGATGGATGGCTGCACATCTGGTGCGAAAGTTTTAAGGCAAACGTATTAAGGTTGATCACATGAAACCTATTCTCTTTTTTCAGAATGAGAAAGAATTTGATTTTGAGGGCTTTATAACCTAAGAAGCGTAATACGACATGAGATGGACTTGGCGATGCTTCATTTTTTTGTTAAAAATTTAAGACACAATTGGAGCACGTTAATCAGTAGGACTCTTTGTTGTATGTAGTCGTGAAAAAAGCTATATAATCATTCCATTTTTTAATGACTTTCAAAAAAGAAATCATCCCATTTTAGTTACATCTGCATTTTATCATATGGAACGGTATGTAATTATTTTCACATGCATCATAATACTAAGTATGCGTGCTTTAAAGACCTAATCTTTATTTAGAAAAGGAAATGACAAACAGATTTGAAGTTTTGGTATTAAAAATTCTAAAATTCAAAAATCTAAAAAGGAAGGGGGATTTAAAGGTGTCTATATCCAATTTAGTTTCTTCCATACCTGTAAGGTTGTTTCATGTGTTTTTAAGTGAGGGGAAGTGTATTAGGTGTGTCAGGGTCAAAAAATTTCAAAAATTGCTAAGGATCATGTGTTTTTAAGCTAGGGACACGTATTTTAAGTGCGTCCTGTACAGGAAAACCTTAGAAATAACAGAAAACACACATTTAGAAAGTGTGGACACTTGTCAGGGGTGGGGGGTTTCTGTGGTAAATGGATACACCATCTTCTTGTGTGTCCAAACCTCTTACATTATGACTAAGATAAATGGCTGGGTGGAACTAGAGCAGAAAAATGAGGTGAATGTAATATTGGCCTGTGTAATTATGGATTTATTCTTTTTCTCTAAGAGAAAATATTCAGTGGGAAGGTGCCGCAATTTTTTCCTGTGCTACTTTATTTATGTTCTCTACTTGGATAGGTCTCCAATCGTACCTATTATATGCCTGGTTTATACTGATGAAAACTTGTATTTTAGAAGACTATAACTATTGGAGCTGCGTGGGAGATCTTGGTTGGAACAAAACTTGTCGAAGTCACACAGATTGCTGGGAGAAGACAAACGTGTACAGAAATGAGTTTTAGTTTCCAAAATTCGGTATAGTTGCACTTGCACCGATGTGCTTTCAATATGATACTCTTTCTTTTGGATAAGATTGAAAGCTGATTGCATCATAAATTGTTTTCCTGTGATATGTAATTCACAAGTTATACTTATTGACGTTTTGGGCTATTGCTGCATTAAAATAGTTGTTTTTGATCAAGTCTTTTTATTGGTTGCCAAAATGCATGATTTGCTATTTTGACGTGAGCGGTGCAACATAGATGACTTGTTTTTTGATTCTTCCAAGTTCTTTTTGGAGAATTCTCTTTTATATTTTATTTGTTACCTTTGGAATTGGTAGTGTGAGTGTTCTTGTATTTACTGTGTTATAATGAGAAGCTCCTGATCTTTACCCCTCCTTTACAGAAGTTCGTTCGTGCTTCAATAGTTTGTCTCGAGTTTTGTAGGAGTGGATATGATTCTTCTTGAGTGGTATCAATGTGAAATTTAATTTTTTTCGAGTGATGGCATTAACAAACAGCTATTATCTGTGTGCTCATCATTTTTACCGGACTAGAGCAGATATTATTATATAAATGATGTACATCAAGCATGATCTTGAAGTGGTATCTGCTGGTGTAACAGATGCTGCTGCAGTATAACCATATCAGGAGTATAGCCCTTGATTTTCTTGATCACTTGCAAACACTTGAAAACTCATTGATAAGCATATTTAACTCTGCTCTGCACAGTTCCCTATTATACCCACTTTTAAGTGTTTGTAAAGGTTTCTGACTGCCATTACGACACCTAAAAACATGATCTACAAATAAAAGATGGTAGTACACTTGAAAACTCATTGATAAGCATATTTTACCCCGCTCTGCACAGTTACTTTTAAGTGTTTGTAAAGGTTTCTGACTGACATTACAACACCTAAAAACATGATCTACAAATAAAAGATGGTAGTAAACTTTATGTAACTTAAGCTTTATAGTTTTTAAGCTGACAAACACTCTTTGACATGTGATAGATGTGTGGGTGAAGTACAAATGAAAATTGAAACTATAAGAATTCATACTGTACAATGTGCCGTACATTGCTTCGTGTTCTAAATTTTTGTGTCTGAGTTTTGTAAGGGTGGATATTTGATTCTTCTTGAGTGGTATAAATGTGCAATTTAATTTGTTTGAGTGATGGCATTAACAAACAGCTATTATCTGTGCGATTATCTTTTTTACCGGATTAGGGCAGATATTATTAGATAAATGATCTGCATCAAGCATGATCTTGAAGTGGTATCTGCTGGCGTAACAGACGCTGCTGGAGTATAACGGCATAGGAGTATCTCCCTTGATTTTCTTGATCACTTGCAAATGCTTGAAAACTCATTGATATGTTTTTTTAGCCCTACTTTACCCAATTCCCTATTTTACCCATTTTAAGTTTTTGTAGAGGCTTCTAACAGACATTATAACACGTAATAACATGATCTACATATAAAAGATGATAGCAAGCTTTAGTAACTTAAGCTTTGTACTTCTTGAGCTGATAAACGCTGTTCGACATGTGATATATGTTTTGGTCAACTACAAAAGGAAATCAAAACTATAATAATTCATACTGTATAATGTATTGTACATGGCTTCTCATTCTAAATTTCGGTCCAAGAATCAAATGCCATAGTTCTTAATCTTCAAAAGTTTACAAAAACCCATATTAAGAAATTAAAACAGAGCTATACTGCACCATTTCTAGAAAATGAAGGAAAAAACATTTCAATGGTCTGATCGAAGCAACTATCTCCGAGTTCAAGAGCACCTGCAGCTGCCATGTTAATGTATCTAGGCCGGATAAAGTGTCAGGAAGCGACAAAAGTATTACTATGTGAAGAAAAAAGTAAAAAAGTGCAAAATGTGGCCCAGATAGTACGTAGGGCCCTTCTCTAGCAGCAGAGGCTGTGACTACTGTAAAGATGAAACTAACTGTTCCTAATGGCTATTGCATAGTTTAATGTTGCCATATTGGCCATACACGTGTGAATTTTATGTCAATCGATAAACATTCCTGTAGTGATGTCGCCAACTGCGAAGTCCAATGGTTTTGTTTTTGTTTTTGGAAACCTGACGCGAAGTAAGAAGGAAATAAAAATTAGTTCCATCGTCTTGCATATTTTTCTTCGGTTGGAATTGTTGCTTCCTGTGAATATGACTGTTGGACAATATGAAAGTAGGCATGTTTGTCTGAATGGCTGGATTAGCCATAAGGCATGTCAATTTTGGTTCAACAGATTAACATTGTCGTAATTGTTGCCCTCCTCCAAATCCCGTTTTAGAGTGATGCTACGTTACTTATGGCCTTTATTGGGGAAGTACAAAATTTCTTTTCCTTGCAAGTATAAGTGGAGATCTCATTTCATTGACTATTCAGTCGACGCGTCATCTTTTGCAAATGAATGCACCAGATAAGGCCAACTATATTGGAGATTTTGAAATTGTATCATACTATGCCGTTTGGTTTGAAACTTAAAAGAACATTGTTGGAGCATCGGCTATAGTTCATTCATGGTTCCTGTTTAAGTAACGCCTCTCTTACTGCATGTTAAGTTTAAGTCTTTCCTAGCTTAGTCTCTTTAGCTTTCCCTATTTTTATCTAAAAGCTAATACACTAAATTCAAAGCAAAACAAAGGAAAGAAGATGGCACAATGTAATAGCACTGGGTCTTATAATTTTTTCACACATGTGCAACTGGGCGTGCACACACAAATGCACATATGATGTCCAGACACAAAAAAATAATGGGTATTAGAGCGAGGAGGGATTTTATAGAGGTGATAGAAGTACGTGCTTCGATCACTTTTTATGCTAGTTCCACCACTCACCTTTTGTTCCCCCTAAAAAGTGAAGGGCTAGTCAACGGAGAGAATGAGGGTAATTTATTTAGAAATATCCACGGATTGTCTGTGAGATCATGCAGACTTTAAAGCACAAATCGAGATGAAGAGAAAAAAGAGAATCTGGGTCTAAGACCAATTTTGGGGAAGAGAGATGGGACAAGGGGTCAGATAAATATAACTTGACGGGGCAACTGAGGTCAGTTCCATCTCGGCGCTAGATGATGCTATTTCCAGACTTCTCATCTGGACCATTCTTTTGCTCGCGTTTTAAGGTGGCAACACCTGGTAGTGTGCAAGGGACCTCTTCATTTCGTAAGGGAAGTGGAGAGGATCCGGATCCTTTATTGAATCCTGTTATCATATATGTTGCCCACCTTTGATCGAAGAAGGAAATAAGAATCAGTTGCCATCAACGTTTGCATGTTTATTGCTTGGCTTGGATTTGTTGCTTCCTTTGATGTGTGACTGTTGGGGCATCTACTCTAGTTTTCATGGTTTCCTGATATTACCCTTCATACTTCTTGTCATTGTTAGTTTTCTGCAGGTGTCTTAACCAGTTTGATTTTGTTCCAGGGTTTGCAATTTCTCCTCAACTTCATATTTTGGGGATTTTTGGTAGAAGAGTTAGAGTACCTGTTAGCTTTGTAGGTTTTAGTCTGTAAATAGGGTTTTCATTGTAGATAAATGGAACCAAAGTGGGTCAATGTATCAGAAAATGGCCATAGAGTCATCAACAGAAGACGGGCAACTCGCCATGCGGCAAATGTGACTGAAGCAAGCCACAAGGTATTGCGATATCAGTCTAAGCATACCTCATTGCTTAGCAAGCTTGGCAAGAGGAAAAGATCAGTTGGATGCAAAAGCAAGTATGCGGTGCACTTGAGGAAATCTTTACTTCAGAACTATTCTAATTTGATGAAAAGTGGAGTCCCACAGCGTTTATTATTTTATCAGGATAGTGAGTGGAATGATTTCCCTCAGGATCTTGTTGAGATGGTCAGGGAAGATTTTCGAATGAAGAAAGCAGCAATTGAAGTGCGATTCAATGGATGCCATTTAATGTTGGATATCATGTATATGATTCAAGTAGATCTGAAGACAGGTTCCCGGAAACCTATAGCTTGGATTGACGAAGCTGGTGGCTGCTTTTTCCCTCAGTTACACTCTGATAATGGTGGAGTGTGTGAATGTAACCATTCCGAGTTAGAGAAAAATGAAGAGGTTATGTTTGTGGATCCAAATGGGGCATCTGAAATCAAATTGCATCTTCAAATTGAAGTAAATGGAGTTAATGGCTTCAATTCGGAGGAATGTGTTGAAGAGTCAAATATCTGTGCTAAGCGGCCTAAAATTGAGAAAAAACGTAACGGTGGTCATTATGAGCTAGGTGCTAATGAGGATGACAACCAAAAGTCTGGTGCAGAAATGGAAGATGTGGTTGAGGAAGTTCAACAGATTGGTGAAATTTTATCCCCTAAGTTTGATGATGTTTTTGAAACTGTTGATGTAGATGTCGTGAAAAACATGTTCATCGCTGGCATGAACCCTTCCTTAGATGCAAGCATACTGGATATAATCAAATGCTCTAGTACAATGATGGAGTCCCGTTGGGAAATTTTTCGAAAGCAGGTTGAGATAACCCAAAAGTATCGTGGGGATCCAAATGTTCGGTATGGTTGGCTTCCTTCTACAAAAGATGCACGGTCTAGCATCATGATGTATGGGCTTGCACATTGCGGACCCAAAATTAATGCCCCATTCGGTGTCGGAGTTCACCTCACACCCTTGATGTGTGCCCTCACCAGGTTTGCATGTACCCCTAATTTCTCTTATAGTTGTTATTTGGATCAGTATAAGCACAAACAGGTTAGTTATGGTAAGCTCTTGGCTTAATAGTTATTAAATAGATACTTGTTCTTTCCTTTTTACAGAAATATACTCTTTATAATCTCTTTTGCCCCTATTTCCTTTTGGTTTATTTGCTTTTGGAGGCGTATTCATTTTTTTTTATTTTTCAGTGCAAGTTATTGTGATGTTGATGAAAATGGAGTAAGCCACATGGTGTTTTGCCGCGTCATACTGGGGAATGTAGAACCTATTCATCCTGGATCTACACAATTTCATCCCACTAGTGAGAACTTTGATAGTGGAGTTGATGATCTTCAAAATCCAAGTCATTATATTGTTTGGAATATGAATATGAACACACACATCTATCCAGAATACGTGGTCAGTTTCAAGATGTCCCAGGGTGCAGGAGGTGCTACTTGATACCTTTTTTAATGTTTCTTTCATTGAAGGTTAACGTGCGATTTATTATTCAAGCTTAGGAAAAGTTCTTATGGACCTTTTTCATGTGACACCACTGGATTCACAAATGTCATTTGATTAAGAAACCCACTTTCTTATCATGCTATCTGGGTTTGTGGGTCAGTGGGACACATTATCGGTTGAGGCATATGAATACTAAATTTTCTTGGTGGTGATTGTACCAATTTTCTACTTATATTTCATGCACCACTACATCTTAAGAGTCTTAGACATTCGTAATGTTGGTACAGAAGCCGTGGATCGGAAAGAAAGCCAATGTGTCACAGCTTCTCAGGGGCATCAAGGTCAAAGTCAGCTAGATTCATCTTCTTTTGAATTGGTAAGTGTTCACATGTTATCAGAACCTCATGGATTGTAGGGATTCGATTTCACTTTTCAGGACATTGTGTTGGTTGGCCGAATAAATTTAATCAGGTTATTTAACAAAACTTCCCAGGACCCTTCCGTTGATTGTCTTTGATATTAATTTTCTTTCTTTTCATTAAAATTTGGGATTTCTTTTAGCAAAAAATTTGATATTGTAACGCTAAATGGTGGCCAATCGATGTTTGGAGTGTTTGGTTTCTACTTCTCATTATTTAGGAGATTTTCCGTTGTTTATAGTTATGTCTCTTCCCCCAGGAGAGGAATTCCCATCCTTGTCAAAATTTTGGGGACATATCTCAGCAAAAGGCCACTAGCGTTGGTTCAAGCACCTCCAAGATTCCCAAATCCCCTTGGATGCCTTTTGCTATGCTATTTGATGCCATCTCCAGGAAAGTCTCTCCTAAAGAAATGGAATGGATTAATATTCAGTATAACATGTTCAGGGTATGTTAAACAATCTTGTATTTTCTTCTGTTTGTATTAAGTAAAGTTTGTCTAATTTTCTTCTCTTTTTTTGTTTTGTCTGATTTTCTTTGTCCCTTGTTGGACTATTGTAGAGCAAGAAAATCAGTCGTGATGTGTTTGTTAGAAAGTTGAGATTTGCAGTTGGGGATCAATTGTTGAGGACTACAATTAATGGTCTTCAGTGTAAGGTAATATTCATTCTATACTATATGTCTCAACTTGACCGGTAATGGCTGAATGGGGCATTATTTGATTTTTGAGGTTTGCAACCTATAGCTGTAGGATTCATGCCAAAATAAGAGTTTGCAGGAGATTGTAATAATTTTATGTCTGCTAATTTGGAAGACTGCTTATTAATTTGTGTTCGGTACTGTAGCTTGCTTAACATCAATGAAAGGACAATCTGTTGCTAGTACACCCATAAAGATTGATGCAGTACAACATTTGCAATGCTTTCTTTCCTACATAAACTTGGTATATACATAAAAGTTTGTATACCGGTTTGCATGCTCATATCTATGTGTGGGGACAGTCAGGCATGAACCATTGGAGTTTTTTTTCCCTTACTGTTTTTTGGAGGTGTGTTTCTAATTGATGGTCCGTTTCTGTTTGGCATGGGATTCTGTGTTAACCTATGAGTGAAGATAGTATGCATATTCATTATAAAGCACAACGAGGAGTGGAGTCTTGTTGTGTGATGTAGCGTATGCATGAAGAATTAACGGGGTTGAAAGTGATTGTTCCCTGTCTTTTTATTTGCAGTTGCCGCCTAATTTTACATGCCCACCAAAAGTGCCCAAGGAGGAACAAGAACATTGAGGCAGTTTTACACCAGTTGTTATTTGGCTACACCAATGATCTTGAGTATGTGTCTTCTGCGTTCCGTTGGAATTTGTTGGCATGAAGTTGTGAAACTATGTAGCTTAGGTATATGGAATTTGCGTTTTAGTTCTATTTCTCTCGTTGACTAAGGTTTTTATCGAACTTATTGAACTAATGCGGTTTGACTTTGCTATTAAAGCATGCTGTTTAATGCTGTCTCAACTTTTGATTATTTCTTGAAGCAAACCAACTAATGTTTGTTATTGTTTATATGGGATTCACTTGTCCATTCTCATAAATGGGTCACAAGATCCTGCCTGTTTCTCCCAGTTGTGGGAAACTAAGAGTAAGAAACAGGTTAATCCTTTTTCAGAAGGATTTGGCTTATCTGGATTTGAACCGAAGTGAATAGTTTGTGTAATATCAAACCTTCCAAGATTATTTGTAATTCGTTCAGATTTTTTAAAAGAGTCCGACAAATCTAGAGATGGGCGGCTGAAACACAATTGTTTCTTGCAGCCTGATTTTGGATCCTAGAGAAGCTGGATGTTCCGCACAACCCAACCCCCCCCCCCCCCCCCCCGGGGTAATTAGCCGGATCCTTTTCTGAGTACAACTCACGTATACTTGGGGAGGATGGCTTTTCTCATCTAGATTTTCTTTTATTAGTTGCAAAACTTGATGCATTCCGAAGACATTTATTCCCCCCCGCCCTTTCACAGCTTTTCAATATGGACTTTTAAAACTAGTGCAGCGAGCATCTGCCTTGTTTCTTATACAGGATATATGTTTATATAATTACATTTGAACTCATTTTTATCTAAAATACATGAGTTTTAAGTCCAAATGAATGAGTAATCATGTTCCTAGTTGTACTGCCAGTTGGGTGGCAATTAATTTATGTCGGAGTAACCACATGCTATTTAAAAAAATTAACTTGGTTGCAGGGATCTGTTTGTGCTCTACGCTGGGTGGGAGTACTATTTAAGATTGGTTCATGTAACTGGAATTTTGTTGTTGTGGGCAGTTGGATATGTTGTTTCGGTGATGAGTTGGATATTATTATCACTAATGAAACTACTGACACGGTTTAACTTGCTAGAGGATGTGGATCATTTCTATTCTCTTCATTCTCACTCCATTTTTTTCAAGGTGGACTACTTTTCTTATCCCAACCTACCTATTGACGGGAGACTTTTATTGCCCCAAGACTACAAGAGCTTTCACTTTCAAGATCTAATTTCAACGTCGTCATGATTTACTTTTTGAAATCAATAATCGTGAAGTAGAGAAAAAGGATAAAGAATAAGTCGCATGGTCTGAATTATTTGCACAAACGCGTTACTTGGGTGACTTAATTTTCCAAGACCAAGAAGCCACTATTCATATAAATTATTATATACTACTCCATCTATTCTCCCAAGACTTGGAGCACGCCAAAAACCAACCGGAGGCTTTATTATATTGTATAGGTGATAAACCAATGTGTGGTAATTCAAGTCAATTGTGTCCTTCAACCTGCTTTGCGGGAGGAAACTTTGACCTTTTTTGGTAGCCTCACCCGTATGCTATGCAAGTATGAAAGAATTCAGAAGAATACTTATGCCTATCTTCTAAATCCTTTGGCCAAGAGTATCATTTTATATGCCATAGACAATCAAATCTACAAGATTAAACTCCAATCTCATCACCCTTATGACTAGCCAAAAAGCTTTAGCTACAGTGGTAAGCTTTATTAACTACCTATTGGGCCGAGCCTCCTCACGAGGTCAGTATTGGGAAGCTTCATGGGATTATTTCCTAAGGAATGCCTCTCGATTGTGCCGCCGTGAGCATAGAGCTTGGCACGATGTGAATGTGGTGTGCTGCTCACGTTGCAGACGGTTATCGAAATAGAAGTGGGGACATTGCACTTGCCAAATGTGCTTGGGTAGCCCCGATTTGCACAGACATGGTACATGTGGTGGTAGTGTTGTGCCGTTCTTGGCGCCATGTACTCCATGTTTCGGTAGACCCCTCTATAAATAGGACCAAGACATTCCATTCTTAAGTGCACGCGGAATATTCACTCTCGATTAGTTAATTTTCCTTTTCTCATCAAGGACTTCTTTAAGCATCAAAGTGACTTCTGAAGACCTATGTCTGGTTGACATTGACATACAGTTCAACATTTTGTAGCATTGGCGGAGGATGAATTCGAGCTAGTTTAGAGAAGAAGTTCAACGTGATTTAGACTCCACAATTTGGTGACCATAGTGGGAATCCTCCAACTACGTCTTTTGCATTTAAGTTACATATGTATTCTTCACCCACGATGGTGGCTACAGTTTATTCAAGAGACGACCAAGTAGATCCAGGACGAGTTCTGAAGTTGACGTTTAGGGTTTAATCAAAAGAACTAGTGCTCTCGCCCTTCGACCCTCACCTCAACCTCCATACCCAGCTCTATGTTGAGCTCCTAGAGGGTCAACTAAGCGAGAAAGATTAGCTCCTTCTAGCTATGAAGGAGGAGATGGAGAGATGGAGCAATTGAAGGCCGCAATCTAGCCCCATCATGCTGGGAAGGCCTTCTGGACCAAGGGACAAAAGAGGCGGAGCATGACTTCCTTTCCCAAAAGAAGGGGGCACGACATGCATAGGGTAACAACAAAGGAACGACTATGCAATTATGGCAATGTTGAGCATCGAGATAGTGACACCATGGTCGTAGCCATGTCCCAAACTGGCACTCGTGCGACGAGCGTTAGGGTTGACAACAAATCTCTGTGTACAAAAGGCTGGGGGCGCCTTCGGTCAACAATTGCTATTCGGTATCTCCGACCAATCCCGACTCAAGAGAAACTACAACTCATGAAAGCCAGGTGGATTGTCGTGGGAGAAAACAAAGGGACCATTCTCCCCATTAGCATAGTCGACATGAACGTTCCCTTAGTTAGATTGCATGGGATACAAATATTTTCGAGACAAGCTCGACCACAAGCAGATGAGGCCAATTGAGCAAGTGGTTCAGCTGACGAGGTCTTATTGTGACATTATACACCAGTAGTTCGTCTCCTTCCCAGTCACTAAGAAGGTTGAGTCGGTCAAGCTGCCATAGGGGTTCAATCCCCCTAAATTCCATAAATATGATCTGAAGACGGATGGCTACACCCATTTAGTGCACTTCAGGAAAATGATGTCCCTTTACAATACTGTAAGAACCCGAAAATTTTCATCAATTTATGTGATCTAAAGGTCATTAATTGAGTTGTATTGAAGTATATGACGTAGATTGAATGATAAGATATGTAAAAGGGGTGAAAAATCATCGGATCAGGCCTTAGAACCATCGGGTTAGATCTGAAAATCATCAGGTCAGGTTTCTGATCGGTCAGGTCTGTGAACAACCAGTCAGATGTTCCAGTCAGATCTGAAATTTTGGCCTAGAATTTTAAAATTTTTTGGGCAGAATGTCAATTTGACCGGTCAGATCTGGGGACCATCCGGTCAGATTTTCTGCACGATTTTAAAAAGGGTAAAAATCAGATTTTTGCAAAAGAAATCTAACTTTTTCAAAAGGGGTTTTTCTCTCTCTCCTTAGGGGTCTTCTTCCCTATCAAACCCCAACTCCAAACCTTTGATTCCCCTTCATATTATTCAAATTCCTTCAAGATCTACCAC
>JABCMJ010001971.1:0-15821 GCA_014822125.1 Arbutus unedo
CATATGCAGCCCTTTTGCTCCCACTACTTACTCGGGCTTTAATTTTACACGTCTTACAATTCCAAATCAATACTCAATAATCATGCCATACATGATGGGGTTTAAATTAGGAGAACCCTGTATGTACTTATCCTAGGGTTTTTGAAATCTGAATAAAAAACAGAGATTAAACACCAAAGGCCCATATCGAATCAAAATAAGCACACCTTGCAAGCAGTCGCAATTCTCCGCCTTTTTCGCACAACATCGAGAACATAATCGATCAAACCCTCCGTATAACTCCCACTAGCCCAATCATACCTGGCGCCATATTGCCCAAAAACAAAGTTCGCCGACCTGAAAATCTTCCCATACAGGCCAAATCTAATGTTGTCCTTGGCCAGGCTCTAGTTCCATCAGAACGGCTCGAGGGAAGAATCGGCTACTACTCGCCTCGTTGTAGTAGACATTGACCAGTTGAGCTGGATGTTAGAGTCGCCATGGTAACAGCCGGTGGGGTCGATCCCGTGCTCGGCGGAGACCACTTCTTAGAACTTGGATCCGATTTGGTTGCCGCATTGGCCCCCTTGATGTGAAGCATTTCACGCATTTTCTGATGTTGAAGAGAGAGGATGGGAACGATTTCAATATTTAGGGTTGAGGAGGAGGACGAGAGGAAGAGAAACAGAGAGGGTGGGCGTATTAAGAAACAAAATATTAAAAGTACCCAATTGTATGTATATCCGTGTGCAAAAATTTAAAAATTTTGAAATATTTTTGTTATTTTTTCTTGAAGATGGAGTATTTTCAGAAATTATTTCCAAAATAAAATTTTCAAATTACTACAACCAAATAGATTTAATTATATATATATATATATATATATATAGAGAGAGAGAGAGAGAGAGAGAGAGAGAGCATGAGAGGCGACGGCCTACTATGAGCTCGTATTTTGAATATCAGATCGACAAAGAGAGGTCGCGGGATTTATAATTATCACAACACGGTTTCAGGATTCAGGTTCTTAGTTCTGGGTGTAGGATTTTTGGGTCCAGATTTTAGGGTATAGGTTTAGGATTTACGGTTTACGTATAGGTATAGGGTTAAGGTGTTTGGGGTTTAGGGTTACCATAAAATTGTCAACGCGAGTGAGCAAGTGATAGCTTCTAAAAATAAAAATATGACCACTAGTGGTTAATTGCCTCCATTTTCTTTAATTAATTTTTTTTATAAGGCTGCAAATACGTTACAACAAGCATTCATAAACAACACTAATCCATTTGTAATGTCTACAATTATTATTATTATTTATATTATTTAACTTAAGAACAATTCTAACAAAATTATTAAATATTTTGAGTGTGAAATCCAACAGGCCGGACAACTCATCTCATGCACTAACATACTATGTATGTGCCTACACAGAAATTAGATTCAATCATGTACCTATTGATTTTTTATTTAATTACACATTAAATTGTAATTGTAATTTGATTGCTGAAAAAACGTATTCCAGTTGGCCAATTGAAACTAGAAAGAAAAAAAAAATTAACAATAAAATATTCTATTTTTTTAATCAAAGAATAAAGCACTTCATGCATAAATATTTATTTTTGTTGCACCAATTAATTAATATCTCAAGTACTTAATTTTTTATTTTAGTGTGGAAAGAATTTCCAAGATTATGCACAAAATATTTATTTTTTAATTTTAGAAGTAATGCAACTTTATTTTTTCATTTTAAAAATAATCCAAAATTTTTTAATTTTAATAATAATAATATGTTTTTTCAAAAATACTTACTTTTGCAACGGGAAACATCACCGTTGCAAAAAGATTTACGTTTTGCGACGGAGTCTTCTCTAGTCGCAAAAGAACTACCTTTTGCGACAGGTAAACATTGCAGTCGCAAAAACGTACTACTTTTGGCGACGGCAAACACCGCCGTCGCAAGAAGTCTACCTTTTGCGACGGCAAACATCACCGTCGCAAAAATGTTGACTCAAAAAGCCTTTTTTCTAATAGTGTTAGGATACGTATCGGGAAAAAATAGTACATGAAAACGTATAAAACTCACTTTTTTTGGTTACTTCTGACATAATTCTTAATGGTTTCACCACACTTAATAGTTTAGGGGTGCGAGTGTTGATGTTTGTAGTTTAGTGTGTATGTTTGTAGTTTAGTGTGTATTTTTAAAGAAAATTTAAAGTAGCAAAAAGGTGAAGACCAAAAAACTGAGTTATTACGAGACATAGCAAACGGGACATAAACCACTCCTCATGCTTTGTAACATTGACAGCACAAAAAGAGTACAAGACAACGAGCAAAGAAACAAATCATGGAATAAAATTATACATCATTATCTCCGATTGTCCCCCAATTGCTACCAAATTTGTGGTGGGGATTTGCCAAACTTACATGATTGCTTGACAACATATGGGTTCGATTTTATTATTATTGTTTAGATTTTTTAATTAGATTCGCGTTATTTTTTTTAAATTTTATTCATTTCAACGATAAATTTAAAACGATATGTCGGTACGTACCGGTACCGGTACTTACCATACCAGTAACAAAATCGATACACTCGTCGATACAAAATTGATGATTTTAAGTGAAAGGAACTTGAAAAGACCTTGGATAGAAAATGAGAATATTCATGTGGTAGAGTTGAGTATCTCAGTATAGTATAGGGTCCAGTACTTGGTGTATTATCTCATTCAGCTGAAAGCAAATGAACGAGACTAATGAACCAAAACCCCATATAGACAAAACGAACGTTGTCCCACTCCCCTGTCTCATCTCTCGATATATGTCCACGCTACAGCCATCACACGTAAAGGCAAGTTCTCTCTTCCAAGGAACCAGTCAATAAATAAAAGCTGATGGCAACGCTCACTACAATACACTTCCAAAATTTATGCTAGTGATTGGTGGGAAATTGACAACGAGGAGTCCCTCTCGGCTCGGCTCGGCTCGGCTCATCTATTTTTCTCGTCTCTTTAGAAAGACTCTCGCTCGGCCATTGGGGCATCCGCACTAGAAAGTTATTGGTCGCGCGGGCTTGAGGCGGGGATTCCCGATTCTTTGGGGATGAGGATCCCGAAACAGTTGGAATGAGTAAGGATAGGCCAATCAAATCGATCGGATGGGGCCGAATAGGCAATTTCTCGGCGGTTGAGATTCTTGACTCTCGACAGTATGGTTCCTCGGTATCCTTGGTCTCTCTTCTCTCCCATCTTTTTTTTCGACCCCCTATACTTGCTCCTCCATGTTCCTTTGCTACTGCTCCGCCCCTTTTTCATCTCAATCTATCCCCTATCTGTGGTCACCAGTTGGTTTTCTGCTGGGATTATTGACTTTCAGCCTAATGCAAGGTAGTGTTTTGGTGGCAGTGATCTTTCGTCGTGGTCTCCTGTCGCAGTCGCTGCTGGGCAGCGCGATTCTCGCCCAACGACTTGGTTGAGCATCTGAGGTGACTATTTGACTTCCAAAAGATTGGCGGTCGGCGATAGTTCACCGGTGCAAGGAAGAGTTTAGTTTAAGTTTAGGGTTTCCTTGGATTAGTTTGGGTTTTGCCCTTGAGTATTTGGGCTTTTGACCTACAAGATTGTGTTTTTATGGGTTGATCTGGGTATTTTAGGCTCATAGGTAATCTAGGCTTTGCCCTCAGGTGTATTTTTCAACCTTTGGTTGGAAGTTTTTTCTCCATTCCTAATAAATTTTTACTTTTACCAATAAAAAAAAACCTAAAAAAGAGGAAAATGGAGCTTAAGGAGGAGAGGAGGGGAAGAGAGGTAGGCAAACCATTTTTTGAAGAATAATTTTCCTATTTGCTGATTCCAAAAACGCATTAAAGGAGTGTTGGCCGACACCGTACCAGTGTCCTTGGTGTCTTTACATGTCATAGCCGAGTAGAGAACATTAGAGGCGTTATCAGCTAGTATATTTTCTTTTTGTTTTGTTTTTTCGATAAATTGTATAGGTCCATCAATTTTCAAATATTTCAAACAAAAAGATTAAATACAGGGCACTTAGGGTTTTAGGTGTTATTATAAAAGAAAGCTCAAAGTATATGGTCCATAATCAAATTAAATTTCTAGCCTTGCTAAAATTTTGACAGATTTTGGGTTTAAAGTGAGAAAAATTAAACTACACACGTTGACTTTAATAGTAACTCTTTATTTGTAAAAAAATAACGTAATTGAGATTAAATAAAAAAGAGAAACCTACAAATGTTCCATGATTGCTGACATAAGTTTTTTTTTAACTCTCATTGATTTGCGCATCTCTCTTAAGATTTCTAGTGACTTAATTAGAAGAAAATAGTACAAAAGTACAGAACCCGAAAATCAAAATTAAGTAAATAATTTTAGAAACAAAGAACACGAGAACGAAAGATCAAATTTCGCAAATAGTTTACTTTTTTCTATGTTCCGAAACCAAGAAAGAAATTCACTGTATATAGGAACCTCTAGTACCGCTAAAACATAAGTGGAGAAATTAATAGAAAATTCAATGGAGCAATTGATGGACATTAATATAACTATGAATGAATTGTAACCGCTAAGACTTTCTGGTTGTCTCATGAGACCCTAGATATCCCAATTTCATTCACAACTCTTTCAAATTTTTAATGATCCCTCACATGAATGAACTTGGCAAAAAACTGACACAAAGTACAAAAGCACACCTGAAGAGAGAGCACATCGGATAATTCATGCATTAGATAGGTAGTTTTTAGCCTTGAACATTCTCTTGTGAAAGCGTATTGGATTTATTAGCTAACCAGTAAACGAGATGTCTTGAACTGTTCTACTATTTTTGTAAAGAGACAACAAACTCCCACAAAAACTTCTGCTGACACAGTTTTTTAGTTTAGTTATCACCGTTGTGTTCGTTTTGGCCATAAACACGGATCTTGATTTGCAAGTGTTCTAAGAATTTTGACTTCTTAATTTCTTATTAAAGCGGCCCCATTTCACACTCACATAGGTGACTCTTATCACGAGTATCTCACATACTCTACTAGTAATCCCATTACAACACATGAGAGTCATTAAAAATAAATAGAAATTGTTTATCCTTAACCACATCACTATTGCATTATAGGAAATGGTAGGAAAATCAATATCCTCAGTGATCTCTGCAACCACACTTGATTAGGTTGTCTCATTGAACCTTAATCTTGAAATCTCCAATCAACAAGGTTATATTTCCATCGAGATAGTTTTTAACATCATAGGCTTAAGCCGCATTCCCGTTAATGCTTTACAACTAGCTCTTTATTTTAACCTTTTGATTAGCAGATCTGCAATATTGTCTTTTAATTTCATGCTGTCAAAATGTGACAATCTAACTTGAGAGAAGTTGTTTAATAATATTGTGTCAACGACAACATATCGAGATTTATCATTACACATTACTCTGTGTCCGTTCAATTTTCAATTGACTATCACAATTTAGATAGTGCTGGCACATATTTTTATCCACCTAGGAACATCTTCCAGAGGTTGGCATAGCCATACTACTTCTTTGCTGTTTTGTCTAGAACAATAAACTCAGACTAATATTATATAGCGTGTTATACACGTCTACTTAAAAGATTTCTTTGGTGAAAACCTATGTTTTTTCCCAAAATCAAGGATTTTAAAGGGAAAGGAAAATAACTTGAATCGCCTCTGGCACAAATATTGTGATTCCAAATTGATGGATGAGATGATTTGGCAACATGGTACATAAGAGTTATTTGGATTTGAAAACCTCACGGATAAAAATTGTCTTCGTAGAGTTTTTCCAAACTGTTCCACCTAGCATCAGACACACCCGTCAATATATATATATGTGTACGTATATTTATAGGAAGAGAAAGGAAGAAATCACATTGGGCTACTATGATATTTTTCCTTGTTTGGATTTCTCCGAATCTGCTGCATATAAGAGGGAAACAGTACGATGTTTGGGGGAACATCAGGAGAAACACGTGGCGGTCAGCCTAGAAGTGTGATCCCTCCAATGCGATCGACGAGCCACTGAAGTCGTGGAATCTCTGCGGATTTTCTCAAGATCACATGTATCTCCTCTTGCCATCAATTCAAATCTTTTGCAAGAACATGCCAAGATAAACTAATCGACACCAAACAATTAGACTCCAAAAACGAAATTATTGTCATGGAAAGTTCGAATACCGATCAAAGAAAACCGAAGTGCAAATAAAGAAAAGGGATACGGGAAAAGAAGTGCAAACAAATGTATAATGATTTGGTTTGAGCTATCTAGTGCCCAGCCTGGTTCAATGTCCTAACAATCAAAATTTCACTACACAAACTCGATCAGCTTCAGGTGTCTACCGAACATTTATAGAAGTACCCAGCTAACTTTCTCAAGAAGCCAACTGAACCACACAGTTCTTACGCCAGCTGAACAGAGTTCCTCTTTACAGATGAAAGTCTCACAGAGTGATTTCCATACTAAGGGAGTTTGGAACACTACTCGTGGATGAATAATTATGAGAATCTATTACATTGATTTCTTTGGTTTTATATCTTGATACCTCAATTTTCTCTTTGATGAGGCTCAGTAAGTATTTCGAAAATGTTCAACTGTAGTCCTCAATGGAGTGTAATTTTGTTCATCCTCATTTAAAGAGGGTGAACATTACATTCACTTTTATTGGTTGAGAGCTATGCAACACTTTTTTTTATAAATGTGACATTGACTCACTTTCTCTTAACAAATAAGAATGAGGGTAATGTTCTCCTCAACATTCCTCCAAACTAACCATTGCTTACAAAGTCAACAATGACAGCCCAGAAAGCGGGTTGACTGTCTGAACGATCATCCGGAGGCATGCAAATATGGTCCTCTATTTGATCATTTTTAGGTAATCACCACAATATTCCAAATATGTATCCAATACCAATATATTGTATGATTCTATTTACTCCCAAAACACATGCCTTACTATTTCTCCCTAGAGTAGATCATTCGAAATGGACAAATGATCATACAATATTACTTCTCTACATGCGACATCATCAAAAAACAAGATATATACTAGAGAGAAACAAATGTTGGGAGTTCATTAAATCAATTAATTGCTAGCTAAATGATGTTGATTACTCGGTCAGTATGATGCACTAATTAATCATAAATTTAACCTAAAATCCCCAAGATAATTTGAAAACCATTTTATAAAAGGGTTAGACATTCCAAATTCTCTTCAAATAAAATATAATTGATCTTCGTTTAGGTTTTTTGTAAAAATATCCGTGAGTTGTTTCTCAGTATTGATAAATCGACGAACAACATTCTATTTTAAACACCGTCACATAGAAAAGGATATCTAATTTAATATATTTTATTTTAGAATATTGGATGAGATTCTTTGTTAAATTAATCGCACTAATATTATCCCCTTTAATAGAAACATGATGTACCATAATTGAAATCATCCATTTGTTATTTGATCCATAGCAATTGAACACGAAAACTATCAACAGTTATATATTCAACTTCAACAGTAGACAAAGAAACATGAGAATGTTCTAGAAAGAAATTAGCAAGTACCGCTAGTGCTCTTATGATAAATTTTACTACGAACATAATGATCTGCAAACCAAGTGCTTCTCTAGGATAAATAGCCCCAAATTAGAAGTTCCAACAAGGTAACTAAGGAAAGATTTGACACCTACTGAGTGTGACTCCTTTGCGGAAGGCTGGAAATGAGTACATAAGCATGCACTGAACACGATATAGGGTCTACCAGTAATAAAATAGAGTAATAAACTGATCATATGTCAATATAATTTAGTATCTACTGGTTTGTGATTTTCGTCCTTGTCAAACTTTGTGGCTGCGCACACTGGAGTTCTCATTATCTTAGAATTTTTCATATTAAATTTCTTTAGAAGTTCTCTTGTATATTTTCTTGATTGATGAATACTCTGTTTGATTGTTTGATTTAAAGCCCAAGGAAGAGATTTGATTTCCCCATCATACATGCACTTAGCAAAGTCTTTGGAATGGATTTTTTTGTAGCACCGCAAATGATGTCATCAACGTATATTTGTACAATGAGCATATCATAATCCTTAGTTTTCCATAAAAAGAATTTTATCTATTTTTTTCTAAAAAAATCATTATCAATGAGAAAATTGATCAATCAATCATACCATCACATGGAATTTGCCTCAAACCATAGAGTACTAATGAGGGTAAAAATGTAATTGAGAAAATACATTTATTCCCCTCAGCAAGAGATTCAGTTTGGCACCAGATAGAAGGTACATGAGCATACAAGTGCCGATCACGTGGGGGTATAGCCGACCTGAGGAGGGTTATTTGTACTTTAGTCGGGCCGAGAATGTCAAATATCTAGTTAGCCGATTTGAGAAAGGTGGTTTGACGATTGGCTGACCTGAGAAAGGCGGCCCCACGTCTTGTCGACCTGAGAAGGGCAGTCCGAGATACCATCGACCCGAGAAAGGCAATGCATGACTGTTATTCCGAGATAAGACAGAATCCCGAATAAGTCGGAATACAATTCTAATAGATATGGATGAGAAATCCAAAACCAATTTGATTAATATGAGAAATATCAATTGAATAAAACTCTAATGACAGAAGATAACTACTTGATAGAGAGTTATCTCATTAGTGGCCAATCAGACGACACTTCACTCCAATCAGATTCCTAAGAGAATTAGGATTAATTAAAATTCTATAAA
The DNA here is from genome assembly GCA_014822125.1 of Arbutus unedo. NCBI lineage: Eukaryota > Viridiplantae > Streptophyta > Magnoliopsida > Ericales > Ericaceae > Arbutus > Arbutus unedo. Next base: position 8,709 of record JABCMJ010001971.1, read on the forward strand.
TAAAGCTTCACATCAAGAAAAAATATGCGTTCTAACTAGTGCATAATTTCGCATGCTAATAGAAAATCTTAACTTGAGTTATTGATCTTCCCGTGAGCTTTCACTTGACTTAATCATCGGAGTGTCTTTCTGCCACAGAGACAGATGGCTCTTTGACAATTTATTATTTTGCAGCTCATAAGTCCACCCGTATTGAGAGTATTGTTTCTGCTGGATATTGAGGTATTAGTTTTTCGTCTTGATTGAGAAAATCTACCCATCCACAAGTACTTTAAAAAGCTTGTACAGATGATAAAAAAATACACGGTTTTCAAAATCATGCTGTGTTTAATGAAAATCTCATTTGTAATATAATCATTTAGAAAGGTCCTAACATTCATTTGAAAAACAAATTCAAAATTTTTAAAACATGCCAATGGAAGTACCGTGCGAATGACTTCTAATCTAGCTACATGTTCAAATTCTCATCAGAATCAATGTCTTCTTCCAGATTATAACTTTGTACAACTAAAATATGTCAAAATAATCAAGTTTGTTTCTAAAAATCTATTTAGTGCCAATAATCAAAAGACTTTTAGGTCTAGGGACTAAAGTCCAAAGTTTGTTTCTGTTAAATTGATGCTATTCTTCTTGTATAGTTAAAATTCAACTTTCATTATTTTCAGGTTAAGAGAAAGTTTTTGGCTCAAGTTGAGACAAAAAAGCTAAATTACCACAAATAGTGCCTCTAACTTTTGAGTGCAAAAATCACTACCATCAACTCAAGATCATAAGCGGGGTAGTTGCTCCCGTGCGTCTTCAATTGTCGGGACCCATATGCCACAACCATACCCTCTTGCATCAGTACACACCCTAGCTCCTACTTCAATGCATCACAGTAAACTGAATAACCCAACCCACGTTCTGGTACAATCAAAATCAGTGTTGTAGTAAATCTTCTCTTCAACACTTGGAAACAAATCTCATAAGTTTCATCTCATTCAAATTAGATTTCTTTCTGTGTAAGTTTGGTCATTAACGCAGCTAGCCATGCAAAATCCCCAATAAAGTGTTCATAGTAGTCAGCCAAACATAGAAAACTTCGAATTGCGAACACATTCCTAGGTCGATCCCAAGTCAACATAGCCTTGATCTCAGATGGATAAACAACAACCCCATCCCCAAATATCACGTGCCTAAGAAACTTCACTTTTGAATGCCAAAACTTGCAATTGGAAATTTTGACACACACTATTCTCCCGAAGGATCTGTAAGTCCAGTCTAAGATGTTCCTCGTGCTCTAGAAAATCGATCGACCACAGGTGCTATGATGGATAAAATCCTTGTCCAACAACTCCTGTAGTTGAACCTTTAATTCCTTCTGTTCAGCTTAAGCAAATTGATAAGATGCCATGGAAAGAGGTGAGAGTCTAGACACAAGATCGATGGAAAACTCCACCTCTCTTATGATATCTTTAGGAAAGACATTCAAAAAGTCATACACCATTGTCGGCAAGTCATCATGACACCAACTACTCTCATCTCATCATCCCAAGTGATGGCAAAGAGTTGACCAAAGTCCTCATGGTCCCACAACCCATGAATAACAAAATGAAATTCTCTGATGTCTCACCAAAAAAGAAAACTATCTATGTTAGGGGCACAAACAGTCACTCTACCCCGGTAACAATCGATAGTGGCTCGATGGAAGGCCAACCAATCTATGACCAAGATGACATTGAAACCCACCATGCTTAACAAAATCAAATCAAAGGGCAAACTATGATCGGTGATAGTGATTTCACAGGACCGACAAACTCGATCTAGGGCTAGCTCGCCCCCACCTGGCGTCTCTACATATATAACATGCTCTAGAGATTCAACCTCTAGACCCAACACAGATGCAAAACTCAATGCGATAAAAGAATGCGATGCACCCGTGTCAAATAGGACACTAGCCTAGGTGCAAAAAAGTAAAAATGTACCTCGAACCATAAAAGTTCCAGCTATTGCCTTAGGTGTTACCACTGCATAAGCTCAAACCCTGGTCCCCTGTCTCTACTGAACTAATTGGGTGGATAAAGCTGGTTGAGTTACCCCTGCCTACCATATCAGAGCCTAAACTTTGTTGAGCAGATGTTGACTAAGCGGGCCACATCTGCATTAAACCCTTTGTTCCGACACTTCCTTGTCTTTGAGGACAATTTTGCTGCACATGCACTTTCTAATTACGCTTGTAGCAAACAAGATGTCAAACTGGCGTTGTCTCCGTCTGTTGGCAATCAACCTTCCTGTGACCCTACTTTCCACATTTATAACATATAATCTCCCCCTGTGCAGTTCTCCCAGTTGAAACAACTAATGGTGCTAAAATAGCCTGCTCTGATTTCCCTTTAACTATGAGTTACCATCTCTCAGCCTCTTCTTTCCTCAATATCTTGCTCTCACTAACACAGGCTTAGTTATGAGTTATCCTTTTCTTGCTTGTCTACTTCCAACATCATGTGTTCCACCAGATCTCTATATTCCCATATCTTCAACTGTATCACCTTCTCCTTAATAGTAGGTTTGAGACCCTTCTCAAACCATTTGCATTTCAGGTCCTCATCACTTGTAGTTTAAGTTGCAAAATGGAACAATAACGTGAACTTATTATGATATTCTGGCACTATCATATCCCCATGCTTCAAATCATACAACTCATGTCGAAGCGAGTTCTTCATCATCTCAGGAAAATAGTGATCAAGGAAGATCTCCTCAAAAGCATCCCATGTAATCTCATCCACTCATGCAGCCTTAATTGTTTTCCACCATTGGGCTTCCTCACTTGTGAATTGGTATATGCCAAAGAAACTCTAAGATCACCTTCTATTATTTGAAGGGTGTCCAATATCTTTTTCATATGCTAGACCCAATCGTCAACAATGAATGGGTCTGTACCACCAATGAACTCTAGGGGATTCATCCAATAGAATTCCTACATGGCAATCATCGCCCTATTCTCATTATCTAACTAATGAGTGGCAACGTTATGGCTATTCTTAACTAGTTGCTACAATGCTTCAACCATGACCCTAGCTAGGTCGTCGCCATTGATTACTCATGGTTCCATAGCCATTGCACCACCTTTGCCCTTACCTTTTCATCTACGTGGCAGCACAGCTCTACGGCAAGGAGATAACAACTATAAATACCACATAGACATGTAAACAAAAGAAAGCACACATACATGTTAAACACGTATGAAAAGTAACCCATAAGAATATCAGCCCGATTTCCAACTAACTTTCCCTGACCTCCAGACAGAAGACACGGTGATCAAACATTTTTTCTAGCTAGATTTCTCGAGCAGTCACATGGACGTCTAAAGACTAGGCATGATATTCTTGGGGTACCACTCCACATAAGAACATAACCCACCTAGGACCCTATCTTACGGGCTCTAGATATTCGAAATATGCTCTGATACCAAGTTGTGACACCCCAATTTTGAGGTATGAAACGAGCACAATAAACCAGACGCGATCCCACAAAAGTAAATAAAGTATTGTAAAATATAATTCTCCATTAATCAATCTCCAAGTTAGTTAAACTGAAATAATTATCAAAGGGCCCATAATGCCCAACAAAACAAGTATGACATAATAGAAAACATAAATCTTGTACTACTCAGCCAGTCTGAAAGCTCTATCATGTGAGCTCAATATCAGTTATTGTAAAAAGGTTTAACAAAAAAACATAAGCCGAAACTTGTATAGGATGCTAGATAAAACAAAGCATAAGGTTGTTCAATATATTGCATGCCAAATATAATAGATTTTCCATTCCTACAGATATGAAATAATGATAAACGACTGCAACCATGTAACTTGCCAAACCATGACGACCAATGCACCCACATTACTCCCAACATACTTTCACGGCCATTCACCGATGGCCATCCATGTAGCCCATGGAGACTATTAGGAGTAATCATCTTAACGACCACAACCATGCATATGAATTCACACTCTTTCAAGTGAACCATGCATGAGAAATAATACCAAACTTGAACAAACACCCAACATCTGCCCAAGACATTCACTCAGTAGCCAAAATCGTAAGAAATTGATTATGTGAAATTTTCAAGATGTTAAAGAAGATTTTAGAAAATAAAGTTCCAAGCTAGGTTGACAAGTTATGAACCCCCCCTGTCCCCCCCGCTCCCTGCGCGCGATGATTGGTCAGATTTAACCCTGACTAGTCATGGGATAGTCTTGACTGGTCAGGATTGCCCACTATTTTATTTTGTCATCATGACCGGTTGCTACATCACCCTGACTGGTCTGGATTAGCTACTGGAATATTTTGGTGCACGTGCTAACCAGTCACTCCATCACTATGACCAGTTAGACTTAGCTTCTGAAAATTCTAGTTTAATATAGTCTGACCGGTTAGAACCCGCACCCTAACCGCTCACTATGTATTACGCGAGAAACATCAAATTCACAATAAAACCTTAAAACTCAACTTCTTGATTCATGATCAACACCACATAGCCTATTTATAACATCAAAATACGACACATAATACATTAAACTACATTAAATTAAGTTTCAACTAGAATCTTACCTTCAAACGATGAATCTACAACCTAAGAACGCAGTGATTCTTCCATTTCCATAGCGAACACACCAATGCCCTATTCGATCTACGCTTTGACACCCGATATGATGCTTCTCGTTGCGCCCTTCAAGATTTCAGATGCACGGTGCCCGTCTTCTTGATCAATCTTCATCTCACGAATATGATGGGGTGGCTCTCTAGGGTTTTCTCTCTTTCTCATAACCTTCAATAGAATGTTAGGCAACCCTAATTAACATAAGGCATTGATTTATAAAAATTAAGGGGTAAAACACACTTTAGCCCCCTGAGGTCTCATTCATCCTCAAACTTCCAAAATTACAGTTACACCCTTAATTAAGTAAAATCCTCAATAAATTAAATAATGTAATTACAAAATTAGCAATGGTCCTTACACCATTCTCTTGCTAAACTTGTTTCATCTAGTCTCATGTGTATAAACTCTTAAGCGATCTACAACCATAGTGGGCAAGGTGGGTCCATTATCTGTAATGGACCAGACCTCATATTCCATGGCTTGAGTGAATATATTTTACCCTTCTAGTACTTGAAGTTATTATTTGAAAACAACAAAGGCATGTTGGTTGATTGACCTTCATCCAAAACAGTACTAACGGTTGCCATTGATATACTCAAGATGTGAATTCTAAACATATAGAACCCTTTCTCTATGCCAATTCTTACATAAAGGCAAACACCACCCCTGCCGCAGGTTCTAAAAGTAATAATCAATAGAAATGAATGTTTAATTAGTGCTTGTAATAGTAATTTAAACAAGAGAGAATAAGACAAACAAATATAAGGGAAGAAAAGTGCAAACAAATGTGTAATCGTTTGGTCTAAGGAGTCCATTGCCTAGCTGAGTCCATTGCCATAGGAGTCACAACTTCTGTAAACAAACTTGATCAGCTTCAAGTGTTAACCAAACCTATACAACATTACCCCACTAGATTTTTTGAGGAGCTAGCTAAACTGTAGAGTTGTTACTGCAACTCTAAAGCTCAAGGTTTCAACAAAAACCAAGAATACAACTCCATCTAAAATAATGAATAGTAACCAGAGGATTAACAATTCTTCTTTACAGTTGAAATTGTCATACAATTATTTTCTCACGAAGGGAGTTTGAATCACTGGAGCTCTCCCTTTGAATCTCACTCAATAATCAGTACATTGAAAGTACCAAGTGAGAGGGATTGAATAATTTTGAGAATTTAGCACGTTGATGCTTTGGTTTTTCTTCTTGGTTATCTGCTCTTCTTCAACATCTGTATATATAGTACAAGAAACCAAGAGAATTATGGACGTTATATGATAAATGATCTAATACACCTCCACCTTCTCTTTGATTATCCTTCAGAGGTCAACCTTTACATGGTATGTCCACCTCCGTGAAGAGTCAATCCCGACTTGGGAAGCAACAGTCTTCTCCCCCCGAATCCAATCCCTGTATAGAGCCACACTCGATAAATATTTTTAAGTGATTGGTCATAATCCTAAATGTTCCTCTACTGTAAAACTTCCGTACAAGGTCAACAATGGTAGGCCAGAAAACAAGTCTGCAATCTGGCCGATCGCCTGACAAGGCATCCTAATAGTCATTCGAAAGTAAATTTGGCCATCCGATATGCTCTTTTGTTTTGCTCCATCTTATAAAATCACAACAAATTATTCTAAATGTGTATCTAATAACATATGGTATAATATATCGTAAATTCATGCGATCTCTAAACATAATATGAATTAACATATTCATTTGAATTCAATGAGTTCATATATTTTATGAAAATACTCTTGAAAATCGTACAAGCGAATAATCATCAAAATCAAGTAGGCTTTTTTAACAATAAATTATGATATATTATAGGAAAATAACGAAACAACATTTAGATATTAAAATGAAGGTCTGTATGAACACATGGTATCCTTAAAATGAATTTTCCACCTCAGGAGTGCTGGAGGCCATGTCTAGCACTCATCATCTAGAATACAACAAATGAACATTTGCAGTAGCACAACCCAAACTGTTTGGCGAATGAATTGTGTCACTCTCTCTTTGGAACAAGAATGAAAATGAACATATGTTACAAAAGAAAATGAAGCATTAGATATTCAAAAGTGGTGTCTAAATGCGTGAGTTGAAACCAGAAGGAAGGAAGCCACCTTAACCATTTTGGGGACCATTTTAAGGCACCAATAATTTTCCGCAATTTGATCTATCGATTGAATCAAATATTCTTTAAATATGTATATCTTATATCTTAATTCAAATAATTCAAAATTAAAATTAACGATTTGTAATCTTTTGATTCGTGAGGAGCTGGATGAGAGGAAACTCTTATGTCCGGTTCTATAGTAGAGATAGAATTCAAGAATAACCATCAATTATAACCCCAAAAGAACTAGATTCCGTAAACAACATAGAAAAATAATGAAGGGAATATCTTATCGAGGGAATCATATATGTTTCGGTAAATATGCTCTTCAAGCACTTGAACCCGCTTGGATCACATC